>CAUYRH010104626.1:0-30512 GCA_963574655.1 Perodicticus potto
ATCTAAAAATAGATCTGCCATTCAATCCTATAATTCCTTTACTAGGTATATATCCAGAAGACCAAAAATCACATCACAATAAAGGTTTCTGTACCAGAATGTTTATTGCAGCCCAATTCATAATTGCTAAGTCGTGGAAGAAGCCTAAGTGCCCATCGACCCATGAATGGATTAATAAATTGTGGTACATGTATACCATGGAATATTATGCAGCCTTAAAGAAAGATGGAGACTTTACCTCTTTTGTGTTTACATGGATGGAGCTGGAACATATTCTTCTTAGCAAAGTGTCTCGAGAATGGAAGAAAAAGTACTCAGCCCTAATATGAAGCTAATTTATAGCTTTCATATGAAGGCTAAAACCCAATTATAGCACAAGAATACAGGGAAAAGGGCAAGGGAGGGGAGGGGAGAGGGGAATTGGTGGACAGAGGGCAATTGGTGGGTTCACACATATAGTGCATATTAGAAGGTTACTGGTGAAACTTATTGAATGTAGAATATCAATATAGAATATCAATATAGAATGTAGAATATCTTCATATAGGGATTAAGAAAATGCTATGAAGGCTATGTTTAACAGTTCAACCAAAATATTTCAGATTGTATATGAAGTCATCACATTGTGCCCCATGATTGCACTAATGTACACAATTATGATTTAATAAAATTATTTTAAAAAGCAAAATTCAAATATATAACATCCAAAACATACTGTTTTCAACAAAACACTGTGACTCACAAAAGGAAAAAAAAAAGTACGGTGCACAAATACCAAAAAAGCCATCAACAGTACCCACTCCAGAGAAAGACTGGATGTTAGACTTATTAGACAAAGATTTAAAATTTCAGTAAGTTCAAATATATTCAAAGAGTTAAAGCGAACAAGTTCTAAAGAACTAAAGAAAAGCATAAGAACATGTCAATAAAGAGAACTAAATTCTAAAAAGGCACTAAATAGTCTAAAGTTGGATACTATAATTAACAGAAATGAAAAATTCACAGAAGGATTTCATAGCAGATTTGAGCAGGCAGAGAAAGAATCAGTGAGCTTGAAGATTAGATTATCTAATGTAAGAAGCAGGAAAAAAATGAATAAAAAGTGAACAGAGCATAAGAGACCTATGTGACACCATCAATCATACCAACATATATGTAGTGAGAGCTCTCAAAAGAGAGAGGAAAAGAAAAGAAAGAATATTTGAAGAAACAATGACCACACACTTTCCAAATGTGATGAAAGACACGAATTTATTTTTATTATTATTATTATTTTTATTATTTTTATTTTTTGTTATTTATTTATATTTTGCAGTTTTTGGCTGGGGCTGGGTTTGAACCCACCACCTCCAGCATATAGGGCTGGCACCCTACTCCTTTGAGCCACAGGTACCACCCAAGACATGAATTTAAATGCCTAAGGAGCTAAACTAATTCCAAGTAGGATGAACTCAAAGAGACTCACACTTAGACACATTATAATTAAACTGTCAGAAACTAATGACAAAGAGAATTGGGAAAACAGGAGAGAAAAGACACATCATGCATAAGACATCATCAATAAAATTAATATAATAACTGATTTCTTATCAGAAGACAAGAAGGCAGTGAAATAAAATATTCAAAACACTGGTAAAAACAAAAACTATCAACTAATAACTCTATATCCAGCAAAATTATTCTTTAAATTTGAAGGAAAAATTAAGACATTTCTCAATAAACTAAAACTGAGGGAGTTTAATTGGTAGTAGACCTGCCATACAAGAAATTCCAAACGGAATACTTCAAGCTGAAATAAACAGACACTAGATAGTAATTAGAAGCCACACAAAATAATAAACACCAGTAAAAGTAACTATACAATTAACATAAAACATAGTATTAATGTACTTTTTGTGAGTCTAAGATGTAGTCCAATTATTAATGTTTTTTGTTGGTAACTCCTCTTGTTTTTCAATTATGTAAAAGACAAGTGCATGTTACAATAATTACAAATCTTTGAAGATAGACACGTAATGTATTAAAATACTTTATACACCATAAAGTGGGAGGAGAGAGTTTTATAGGATTAAAGATTTTGTGTACTTGGCTTGGCACCTGTGGCTCAACTGGCTAAGGCGCCAGCCACGTACACCTGAGCTGGCGGGTTTGAATCCAGCCCAGGCCCGCCAAACAACAATGACGGCTGCAACCAAAAAATGGCCGGGCATTGTGGTGGGCACCTGTAGTCAGCTACCTGGGAGGCAGAGGCAAGAGACTCACTTGAGCCCAGGAATTGGAGGTTGCTGTGAGCTGTGATGCCACAGTACTCTAGCCAGGGTGACTGCTTGAGGCTCTGTCTCAAAAAATAATAATAATAATAAAGTGTTTGTGTACTATTGAAATTAAGTTTGTATTAATCCAAACTATATTGTTATAAATTAAGGTGTAAATTGTAATCTCCAATGAAATCCCTATGAAAATAACTGAAAATAGTTAGTAAAATCTAAATGAAATGGTACTTTTTCCAGTAGAATACATTTCCTGTGTATGGGCCATATTTTCTTTGTTCCTTTGTGTCTCTTAGATTTTTTTTGAATACAGGATATTCTGAGTATTATACATGTGAATATTTGTGACCAATTTCTTAATGTTTGTTTTTGCTTCTTGTTGTACTTCTTTGTTTAGTGACTAACTTAAAAGAAACTAAATTAAATGGGAATTAAAGTGGTGCCAGGACATATTTAAAACAAATGGAAAAAACCGAGAAATAAAATATTGTTTTAGTCTGTCCCTGTTGCTCTAACAAAATACCACAAACTGGGTAATTTACAAACAATAGAAATTTATTTCTCATGGTTCTGGAGGCTGAGAAGTACAAGTTCATGGTGTCAGCTAATTTGGTGTCCTGTGAGGTCATCTTTTTATAGTGTCCTTACATGGCAAAAAAAGAGAATGTTGTGTCTTCATAATAACTGAAGGACTAAGAGGGGAATGGGACTGGTCCTCATGTGGCAGAAGAGTTTGGAATGACCAGGAAGTTCTTTGAAGCCACTTTTATGGGAGTATTAATCTCATTCATAAGGACAAACCCCTCATGACTTAACTACTTTCCAAAGGCTTGACCTCTTAATCCCACCAGAATGAGAATTAAGTTTAACCATCAACTTTTGAGGGACACAAAGTTTCAAGCCACAAACATATAGAAAACAAAAAGCAAAATAGCAGATAAAATAATTGTATTAAGTGTAAGTGGATTATGCTCTCCAACTAAAAGGTGGAGATTAGGGAATAGATAAAAAAGCATGATCCATTACATGATGTGTACAAAAGACTTTAGACTCAACCACAGATGTAGGTTGAAAGTAAAAAAAAAAAAAAAAAAATGGGAAAAGATTCCATGCAAACTGTAACCAAAAGAGAACTGGAGTGGTTATCCTAATAAGACACAAAGTAGACTTTAAAACAAAGATATTTATATTGAAGACATAGCAGAAAAACTAGAGGAAACCAAGTTCTAGTTAACTAGAGCTGAGATAGAGGTCATAGCTATACAAATACATGATGACAAGGGAAATGCTTTATTAAACATTAATCCTTATACTAGCTCAGAACTGCTATAACAGAAATTTAATAAATATTGATTGCCTGAGTGAATAAATTTACCTTTGAACTCTAAATAATTACCACAGAAGTGGTGTCTATAGAGAGTATAGATGGGAGAGATAGCAAATATATAAATTATGGAAAATGTGAGAAAGATTTTCACTTATGAGGCCAATGGAAGAAAACCAAGAGCGAGGGGGAGGGAACTATAAGAAAGTAACTGAGGGCATGGAGCAGCATATTTTCAAAAGAGTGCAGGACATACACTTACTCATATAGAATGGAATCTGTGTCTAAGCATATATAGGTTACATACATATATATGTGTGAATATAATCAATATAATCAACTACATACATGTCACCCTTTCAGTGCTGCAGAGAAACGTAAACTGAAGTTCTTATCTGGCTCCTGGAAGGAAACACTTCATTCTCTTGGTATCATCAATACATCGTGTATATATAACATTCAATGGCCTGTGAGTACTAGAAATGTTCAGGAGACTCATTCACAGAAGCACTAGGGCAGCGCCTGTGACTCAGTGAGTAGGGTACCGGCCCCATGTACCAAGGGTGGCAAGTTCAAACCCAGCCCCAGCCAAACTGCAACAACATAGTAAGAAGCACTGCCTACTTATTCAGTGTTTGTACATCTCTCTTCTAAATAACTCTATTGTTTTTCCCTCTTTGTACTCCCTTAATGTATACTAAGTCTTTTTCTTCTGAAAAATAGCTCAAATGTCTTGTAAACAGTACAATAAAATTTCCGGTAAGCCAAGAAACAAATGATTCCAAGTGAATTTGAAGTTAGAAGACGATTAGAAGTATTTTCAGAAACACTTTCTCCAGTGGAAACATTAATGTCTGTCAAATTAAGAAGATAGGAGAAAGGAAGTCGAGAAATAAAATAGAAATTGACTAACATTTCATCAATTTATTCCCTAGGGCTTTAAAGGAACGATACCAAGATATCCTTATTAGTCCTAGCTTCTTCTTATTTTTCCTTTCGGTTTCATATTTTCTTTCTTATTCCTAGGCTTGCTAACTTTAATACATTTTACAGTTTGTTTTGGTAAGACACATAGCTTTGAGGTACATAACAATTGACTACTCCCATTTCTACTAAGTCAGTCAGCCCTCAGATTCTATGTCTGCCAAGAGTGAGAAAATGCCATAGTTCAGATTTAATTATTCTCAGTTATTCAGTGAACATCTATTGTTTTAGCTGGCCAACATTCATGCCCCTTTCTTCAGGTAGCATCACTTTGATTATACTTTAGCAATCCTCATTCCTGCTACTCAGTTTAGGAGGGTCCAAATGGCTGACTCCAGAGGTAACTACCTGAGCCATGCTTAGCCAATCAAATGTTCTGGCCCTGAGATTTGACTCTTGAGCAGACAACTTGCTCAAAATGGTGGGAGCTTGCTTTTTCAACAGCTGGATACACAGAGACGGAGATTCTTATGTATGGTTATCCCAAGCTCTAGAGCCTCCCTGCTGTCTGATCTTCCTCATATTTATTTACATTTCAAGCATTTCTTTCAACATTGGAACTATCCAAATAATTTCCAATAAACCCATATTTTTCTGTTAAGATACATTGAATGTATTTCTTACAACCAAAAGTAAAAAACAAAACAAAAATTCTAATATATATTAAAAAACACTTCATTTAAAAAGCCCAGCTGTCCAGCACTACCCAAACAGGCCCGCCATGGAAATTCCTCTGCAAAGTAGGAGGACCAATTTTTAGCAGGCATCCCAACTTTATAACTTCCAAACAAGATTTTTCCCATTTTAATGATGTTTTACCGTAAACAGTATTGGATTTGCACTTTTATTCTCCTTAGTGCCTGTCAATCAAAGAATGATTTACTCTTCCAGCTGTTCTCTTATTTGTTTTGCTCCTTCCTCACTGATAGTGGAGGGGCAGCATTACGATTAATTTTAAGTGTTTTTTTTTCAGAGTAAAATGTCATCTTTTGTAAAAATTTGTTATTTTTAACACTTTAGCATTTTAGCACTTCATATTATGTATTATCTGTACCCACATTGGTAGTAAGGAATTGGGCTTGCTCAGCACTAACCTATAGAAATATAATGTAGGCCAGGCATACTGGGCCATGCTTGTAATCCCAGCACTTCGATAGGCCAAGTCAGGAGGGAGCATCCGTTGATACCAGGAGTTGGAAATCAGCCTGAGCAACATATCAAGACTCTATCACTACAAAAAATTTTTTAAATTAGCCATATGCAGTGGCACATACCTATAGTCTCAGCTGCTTGGGATGCTGAGGCAGGAGGATTGCTTGGGCCCAGGAATTTGGGATTACAGTGACCTATGATGATTCCACTACACTCTAGCCCAACAGACAGAAAAGATCCTGTCTCAAATAAACAAACAAAAATAACGTGAGTTACATATGTAATTTTAAATATCCCAGTAGCCACATTCTTAAAAAGTAAAAAGAAACATATGAAATACATTTTAATAATATATTAGTATTTTATTTAACCCAATATATCTAAAATATTCCTTTATGTAACCAATATAAAATTATTTCTTTTATATTTTTTAAACAAGTCTTGTAAGTCCAATGTGTATTTTACACTTTGAGAGCATTTCAAATCAAATGCAGATTTCCATTCAAAATACTCGATCTGTTTATAGATTTCATGAATTTACAGTTGGAAAAGTAGATTCACATACTGAAGTTGTTTCAGATATACTTAAACTTTTCTAATAAATGAATTGATCATCAGTTTTTTAATTTAAAATTAACTAAAAGTAAATAAAAATAAACATTTATTTCCTCAATTATATTAGCTGTATAGCTAATAAATGCTTGTTATACCTCAGAGGTCTAGCTGAAGTGGCTAGTCATGTTTAAACATCTCCAGGCCCACCATCACGTGATTGTGACATTTTAACATTCCACAGTAACTTTTGTTATTATAAGATACAGGATTTCTGCCTCAACTATGTTGAGTTTCATTAACTTGGGTTTATATTTGTCTGGCAATTATACCTTCAGAGGTTTTCTTTTTTTTTCCATCCTGTTCCCTCCCCCAAATCACTCCTAACCACCTACCCAGCCCACCACCACGATTCCAGAACTCCAATTTCTTACACATTAGGTTGCTTAATATGGTCTCATGGCTCACTCCTGTTCTGCCTCTCTTTCTCTCTTTTTTTAATCCAGTCTTTGTTTTTCTCTGTATGTTTTATTTCAGACAATTTCTGTTGCTATGTCTTCAAGTTTGTTCACCTTCTAATCTGCTGTTAATTACATCCATTATGTTCTGTATTTTTCATTTCAGAAAATGCAATTTCCACCTACAGAATTTCAATTGGATCTTTTTATTTTACCTTTCATTTTTTCTATACGTCATGATCATGCTTTCCTCTCTTTTCTTAAATATATAAAGTCTGTTTATTACAGTTTTCATAACGAACATGTGAAGTGTCTTTGTAAGAATTTTGTTTTTTCTTGTTTTTTTTTTTTTTTTTCAGAGACAGAGTCTCACTTTGTCAGCCTTGGTAAAGTGCCGTGGCATCACAGCTCACAGCAACCTCCAGCTCTGGGGCTTAGGCAATTCTCTTGCCTCATCCTCCTGAGTAGCTGGGACTACAGGCGCCCGCCACAATGCCCAGCTATTTTTTCTTGTTGTTGTTGTTGCAGTTTGGCCAGGGCCAGGTTCGAACCTGCCACCCTCGGTATATAGGGCCAGCACCCTACTCACTGAGCCACAGGCACCACCCAAGAGTTGTTTAGATATTCTTGCCTTCTATTATCTATGTTATTTCTAAGGATGTTTCTACTGTTCAACTTTTATCCTGCTTATAGGCTGTATTATCCTGCATCTCTGCATGCCTGATAAATTTCTTTTGTTTTGTTTTGTTTTGACGTTAAAATTTTTTGACTAAGTGCTGGAATTTGTGAATTTTAAGCTATTGGGTGCCAGGGTTTTGTTTTAGTTGTTTTGTTATTGCTATTTGTTAGTTTTTATATTTTTTTAAATATTTGAAAACTTCGTTTGGGCTATAGTTTTGTCACTTGGAATCATTTGATCCTTTTAATGTTTGCTTTTAAGCTTTTTGTGGTGGCTTCCCCCAGCCTTTAGTCCCACTATGGAGGCAATATCTTTCTGAGGACTCAACCTGGCTAGTAAGAACACAAATTATGCCTGGCCCTGTGTGATCTCTGGGGATTGATCTGTCTGTCTTTCCAGCAGTTCTTCTTGGCATCAGTAATTTTCTCATACGTGTGTGCAGATCAGTTCTCAAAGACTTGAAGGAACCCCTCTGCTAATCCCTAGAGTCTTCTCCATTCTCTCTGTCCCCTACTCCTTCATATCTCTCTCCCCACCGCTCTCTCTGTAGTGACTGCCAAAACAAAACACCATAGGCTGGGTACCTTATAAACAACAAAAATCATTTCACACAATTCTGGAGGCTGGGAAGTCTAAGATCAAGGTGTCAGCTAATTTGTGTCTGGTGAGGGCTCAGTCTCTGGCCCCTGAATGGCACATCCTCACTTGGTGGAAGGTTATGAACGAGCTCCCCTCGGATCTTTCATAAAGACATTCCATTTGTCAGGGCTTCACCTTCATGACTAATCACTTGCCCAAAGTCCCCATCTCCTAATACCACCACTTTAGGACTTCCACATGTGAATTTGGGGATAGGGGGACAAAAACATTTGGAGCATAGTGCCCTCCTGCTTGGGTCCTGTCCTTCCCCTCCTCTCTCTCCCCCCTCCCCCTCTGCAGCAACTTCCTTTCTAGGACTCTTGTCTACAATTTTTCCCAACCTAACACAAGACCACCAGGCCTTGTGGCTTGGGCCCCCTTCCCTGTGAAGGCTGAGGGATGGGATGCTGGCAGCGCTCACATGGCAGTTTCCCTTCTCTCAGGAATCTTCGTCCACTGCCACCTGCTGTCCAGTGTCTGAAAACTGTTCCCTATATTTTGTCCAGCTTTTTAGTTGTTTAAAGGTAGAAAGTAAAGCCAGGTCTCATCATTCTTTCAAGACTCAAATGATATAAACAGTTGCCATGCATTTAATACGTACTGACCGAATGCCTACTATATGTGGGAAATGCAGAGCACTGGGGATTGACTAGTGAACCAAAAGATAATTGGGTTCCTCATGGCCACCACAGCCCAGCAGGGAAGAACAACAAAGGAATCATTTCAGTAAATATGTAACATAAACCATGATGAGTGATGTGAAAAAAATCAGAGCACTGTGAGACCATATAATCGGCAGACCTGATCTAGCCTGGGTGATCAAGAAAAGTTCCCCCAAACAAGAGACATTTTATCTAAGATTTAAGAAATAAGTAAGATTCTGTCTCTGTGTTATGCAGGGCAGGAAAACCCAAAAAACACCAGCATATGCAAAAAAGGCTCCTGGCGGGATTGAAATTATTAGATCACATTTAATCCTTTGGTTTCTGGTGGAGAGACAACAGAGAGTCCATGGCATGGGCCTCTTGCAGAGCAGGGACTGAAACCCAGGATGCCTACCTTCAGGTCTAGCACTCTTCCCATCCTGTTGTGTGCATAAACAAATGTAGAGAATACTAGAACATTTTATATATAATATTTGCCATTTTATGGTCTGTGTTACATTATGGGCCCATACGTAATTTTATAATTTATTTTCATTTTAAAACAATTATGGCCAAAATTTTATTCAAGATATACTTTTAATTGCCAATATTTTTATGTATTTACAAGGAATATGCTGTAAAGTGTAAATAAATGTACAAGAGAGCACAAAACAGAAAAGAAAGAACACTCACACATTTAGTGCACTGAAGCCATAACAGCATCATAATGGCCTGGGACTGTTAACGCAGTTCCCTAAGTGGCTAAACGACACTCAGGAGAGTCCCACTCAGCAGTGTAAACTGTTAGTGCTTTCAGACATTTTGGTAAATGCATCCATTGCTCCATTCCAAGCTTAATTGGCATAATAAAAGTCAATTAAAGCTCCTTTAAGGTTTTAAACTGCAAAACTCAAGTGAAACTATTTATGCATAGACTCATACAAGAAGTCTCTCCTAAAAGAAGCACAGTGTATTTACATTTACCATAGGCTACTTGCATACACACAGCAAACTTTCACATAGGAAAGAATGCTATTTTTCCCCAGCTCTCCTATATGTATCACTCTTAAATAGCTTTTAAAACTGTTCTATGGGGCTGGGTGTGGTGGCTCACACCTGTAATCCTAGCACTCTGGGAGGCCAAGGCAGGTGGATTCCTTAAGCTCACAAGTTTGAAATCAGCCTGAGCAAAAAAGTGAGAGCCCATCTCTACTAAAAATAGAAAAACTTTTACAGCCTTTGTATTAACCTGGATAGAAGTGGAACACATTATTCTTAGTAAAGCATCACAAGAATGGAGAACCATGAATCCCATGTACTCAAGTTTGATATGAGGACAATTAATGACAATTATTGACACGGTGGGGGTGAGGGAATGGGAGAGCAGAGAGAAAAAGAATGAGGGAGGGGTGGGGAAAGGAAGAGCAGAGAGAGGGAAGGAGCAAGGGGGGTAGGGTCTTGGTGTGTGCCACACCTTTTGGGGCAAAACACAATTGTAAGAGGGACTTTACCCAACAAATGCAACCAGTGTAACATGGTTTCTTGTACCCTCAATGAATCCCCAACAATAAAAAAAAACAAAAAACTGAGGCAAGAGGATTGCTCGAGCCCAAGTAGGAGGTTGCTGAGAGCCATGACACCATGGCACTATACCCAGGGCAACAGCTTGAGACTCTGCCTCAAAAAAAAAAAAAAAATTGTTCTATGTCTTATATGCCACTAAAATTCAGTTTTCCTTCAACATCTATATAGAGATCATCAACTATGTACCAGGACTAGAAATATAAGTAGTGAACAAGGTACATAGACGTGTCCCAGCCCCATCAGTATGGAGGGATTCTCTAAGACACTGCAAAAAAGCCCTTTCCATCACTGATTCTATGTCTACCCACAACTCCTTTTTAAATTTTTACTTATGAGGCTTAAAAGACAGTATAAATATACAACAGTCTTCATTAACTTCTGAACTTGGCCAAAAAACATTTTTTATGTCTTACGTATAGCCCATTAATGTAGGTGCCAAAAAATTCCATTTTAGTTTAAGTAGCCCAAGCTTTCAATTGTTTGAAATCATCATCCTCTTCTGCTCTCCTGGAAGATGCTGGAACATAAAAAGTATAAAAATTAGTCATTGGTTGCATTCACACGTTCAGCATAGAAAACAGGTATGAGTTATAAATAAAAAATGTGTTTATTTATGAAATGAAAAATCTGTGCTAAAAGGGAGGACAGGCATGATGGCTCACACCTGTAATCCCAGCATTTGGGAGGCCGAGGCATGTGGAATGCCTTAGCTCACGGGTTAGAGACCAGCCTGAACCAGAGCAAGACCTCATCTCTTAAAATAGCCGGGCGTTGTGGTGGGCGCCTATAGTCCCAGCCACTTGGAAGGCTGAGGCAAGAGAATCAGCTAAGCCCAAGAGTTTGAGGTTGCTGTGAGCTGTGATGCCATTGCACTCTACCCAGGGTGACAAGATGACATTGTCTCAACAAAAAGGGGGGAGGATGGGTCTGGCTATTATTTTAGGCAACTATCCAACCATGGGTAGTCAAGTTGAGTAACACACCTGCTCGGGATCGGTGTGCAGGAGAGGGCCTGCTCGGCCTTCTCTCTGGCTGTGCCGGGAGAGATGAAGAAGGCACATTTGGAAGCCGAATATTTGTCATCTTCTTATTTAATTCCTCCTGCTCCAATTCTTCAAGTTCTGCCATCAACTCATCCTGAACATAAGAGAAAGGAAGAATTACGGAGTTAGTGTTTCACAATGTGGGTTTCCTCAAACACAGTAACAAGAACATCTGCCACCCAATTGATATGTGAGAAGCCAGTGAAATGTAATGTTTATTTTATAACTAAGACTGTTTTGCAACACTGAGCAATGATTAAAAAAATGAATATTTTGGGTTGTGCAAATTTGTTGTAGTTAATCTTATAATAGTTCAGTAAACAGCCATTCAAGTAGTTTGTGCTAGCTGAATATATAACCTCTCCAACAGTTTCTGGGAAATTTATACCTCACCTGTCATTTTTCCAATATGTTCTTTTTCCTCTCTTCTATTTAGAATCTATGAAACTTTAATTGGAGAAAATAAATATTTTTCTCTGGGCTAAGGCTATTGAAAATAAAACAACAGGTAATAACAAAACCATAATGCACAGGAAGTAAAAAGAATCAAAGATAATAGGATTCTTTTATCAAATCACCAAAGCCAACAGAAGTCATGCTGTGCATTAAGGTTAAGAAAACTTGAATTTCAAGATGGGTATATCACAGTTTTTTCTTTTAGAAATAATCCAAGACAGTCTAGTTTAATCTTATACTACTCTCTCTCCCCAAAAACTTAGAGAGGCAAAATTCGTTTGAGACTTTCAGGGTGGAAGTGAACTTATGCCAGGTCTGAGATGACCTGAGATAGTTCTGATCTCACTGGTTGCATAGGTCCTCAGGTGGAGTTCAGCCCTTCTCAGAGAGAGGTTGAGAGTAAAACTAAGTTTATGATCAAGGGAATTCTGAGGTCATCACTATTAGAAATAACCTGGGACAACCTTGTATTCAACCAAGTAGATTTTTCATTTATTCCTACACTATTACTTATTTATTACTATCATTCAACAAATTTAGTGAGAGCTGACTTTAGTTTTGCTGAGGATGCAAAGTTGAATCAACACTCCCTACATCCAAGGAGCCTATGCTCAAATGTAGAAGAAAGGAACATGAACAAATAATCATCCTATATTAAGGTGAGAATAATAACACTATGAGGCAAGAGAGGAGGTATTTAAGACAACCAAAACATTTGCTGAAGGCAGTGAGTATCAGATTTACAGTAAGCTAAAAGACTGACCTCTGTTAAATCTACCTCATGCAAAGGAAATAATACATGAAGGCATTCAGCACGGGGCCTTAGAAATAGCATGGTCAGTGAAGTTTTGTGCTTTATGCCTCTCTATAGGCTACAAGAATAAAATGGCATCAGAAGGAATACTCCACTGTCCTATTTCTGCTCACAAAACAATTAGGAACAAATACAGTAATGGCCGAATGAGCTATTCTATGTTGAACATGTGCCCAGAATTGCCAATAATGCTTAATAGTTATCAATGGCACCAGAAGGATAATTGATGTTTTCTTTGGACAGTAATCATCTCCACCATCATTTTCAGCCTTTAGGTACTAAACACTTATTTGATCATTAAGAAAAAAATCTTACAATGTAATATGTTTTAGAGATAATCCAATGATACAATAATCTTCATTTTATAGCCTGGAAAACTGAGTCAGAAGAGGAAAGGGATTTACACAAAATGGCAGAACCCATATTTCTGCATAAGCCCAGAGCCTTTTCCACCACATCACAAGGCACTCCTTAAATGCTTGTTGGTATATGCTAAGGCTTGGCAAAGTTTTCCTGCAAAGGGCCAAAGAGTAATATTGCAGGCTTTGCAGGTCACCTGTCTTCCTCTACACAGATGCATAGTGTTTTTCCTTGTTCTTGTTCTCTACAACACTTTAAAACTGTGGAAAGCATCTTTGGCTCACAGGCTAAACAAAAACATGCCATGGGAAGGATTTGGCCTGCAAGCCATATTTTGCAGACCCCTGGTATATACCATATTTTAAAGAGTGTTAATATCCCAATCACACTTTTTAGAATTTCAAGAAACCACATCTTACTTGTTAGATTTATCATTTTTAAAATCACATAAATACAGGAAGTTGGATCCTTTGCCATGCCAATCTAAGATTTGAACATGTTTCTAGATATGTTCAAGTAGTGCTTGTATGAGCTTTGAGTTGAAAGTCAAGTGTGGACACTACCATTGTATTATTAGACTGATTAATCTAAATGGAATGTGTGTGCTAACAATGCACTCCAGTTTTATTTTGGTGCATAGCCTGTGTAATAGACAGAGGCAGCCTAACCTCTAATTTAACAGCTGCAAAGAGTGATAGGTGTGTGCCCTGCAGACTGACACAGCTTGCTTTGTTTTGCCCAGATGTGTGAACATTTAATTCCTTTTAGTGAGGCTACTTAGGCTTCAACCATTAAAAGTCACTACCTTTACATAATCACAAGCTGTTTTTCCCTTAATAGCTGAAAACTTAATTAGGAGGCTGTTTGCCAAACTGTATTAATCTTTACTTTAAATCAGAGCTAGTAAGCACTTCATTTTTCTCCTTAAAAGAAGTATCTAACAAATATCGCTTATTCTTTAAGTAAAGAAAACTACCTACAATATGAAAGGAACCCACCCTTGAGAGCACCCACAACCCTGCAGTTTTTATATTGTTACCTACCTCATCAAAGTCATCACCAAGTCCAATCCGTTGAGAAAATGCTTCTGAGATTTCTTGGGCAATATCCTGTTGCTCTGTGATCTCTTGCATCAGATCGTCTATTTTGTTTAGATCCCTGAGAAACAATATTTGATTTAAACTACTATAGAATTTTAACTTACAATTATGAATTTAGCTATAATCCCATATGAAGCATAAAACAATTTAACATAAATCCTTAGCTTTTTTAGTAGGAGAATAAAAATTCCCGATGATAATATTTATCAACTTTAAAAATAATTTGCACTTCAAAACACGTAATCCTCTGGATGCATGTATATTTTACAATTAAATAGCTACTACATTTGGAACTCACTAGGAATCAAATTGAAAGAGGAGAAACAGCCTTAACCCACCCACTTTTAGCTGTAATAGTCACTTAATGGTTTAAGTAGTTATCAAAGAGTAATGTCAGCCAGTGTGTCCTGGTCCCCATGAAGACCAACAAGACTCTGAACTAAAGAAAAAAACGGCAGATGGAACACATACAGATTAGAAATGTGACAACGAGTCCTGCAGCTGGAGAGTAGAGAGTGGAATGATGTATAGCTAAAGATAGTAACTTTGGGGGAGGGCAAAAAACTCTATAAAGTTCTCTCAAAGTAAGGCAGGCTTTGAGAATAATCTCCCTGTCTTCCTGGGAGTCTGAATCTTGGTAGTAAAAGACAACCTTAACCCACATGAGTTTTTGACTCTTGCTCCTGGTTCCAGCACCCTAGTGTTATCAACATTTGCAGACCCATTTTGAAGTTCTGTCTGGTATGACACATGGAACAATTAAATACATGCTTTCAGCTCTGCAGGAAAGGGTGCCAGGGACCACCAAGGACCACCATGATTCGATGAGCTATGGCAGCTCTCATCCACCATTTGACCCCAGCCCTCTGGAAAAGCTAAACTCTGAGATGAGATATCTATTTTCCATAATACCTAGTAGCTCTGGGATCTTGACTCCTGAAAGTCTTTCCCATATTGGTGATAACCTGGAAGTTTATTAAAGAGAGCAGGATTGAGCCTATGAAACCCCAAGAATAAAGAGCAACTGCGGTAAAGGAACCTAGGAAGCCTGAGGCTGGAATGGACAGTCACTTCAGGACAGTTTTCAGCACCTGAGCTCCCCCGGCCCCCAATCACCTGGCCAAGCTGTCGGCATCCAGTTGCCAGGTTCTGAACTACCTCTGTAGTACCCTGTGTCTGAATCATTCATTCCCCCAGCTCTAAACGAGGCCAGTCTAATCAGATACAAGAGAAGCAATGATGTGTGTCATTATGAGTAACCTATATACTAAAAGTTTGATTCCCAGTGGAATTAATCTTTTCTGAGTTTCTCAGACTCTGTACAATGAAAAGGTGAGTATTTTTGATATACTTTCAAGTAGTAATTGAAAAGAATACTTTCACCACCCTCTTATCACCCCTTATTTCTAACCTTCATTATTCCATTTATAACAAATCTATGTAGGGCACTATGAAAGTTTTGAGACAGGTTATGTTATGGTCCATTATTTCACTTGCAAGGAACACAATCGACAGTGTCCTTTCTGATTCATTTGTGCAAGTTTCAACTTGCTCAGATTATTGGTATTGTTGGGAGGGCTTCATTTGTTTGTGACCACATGGGTTTTATATTTTTTGTTATTTGTGTATCTCAAAACTTTTATAACGGCCACATCCAATGAATGCATTTGTAAAAAGGAATATGAGAAAAGAATGGCTAAAGTTTAGTCCTGGGAGTGAATTTTTCTCAAAAGAAACACAATGGTATGGTGCTGCTAAGCTACTTGGAGAGAAAGGCCAATTTTACAATTCATTTGATACCCAGTTTACAGCAACAAGAGAGGATTTCCACTGGGATAATGCATCTACTGATCTCGCTGAAGCTGTCAAATTATCAAGACTAGAAGATGTTAGCAAGGTTGTCTTCACTGTCCCCAGTCTCTACCTTTTCTATGTTTTCCCATCCTATGGAAATGTGTCTATATCCCTTAGACACTCATTACCTCTTGCATCTTTGGCCCAGGTCCCACTATTATGTCGAGTATCAAGAAAGAGTAAGTCCCAGCCATTTATTTCTCAGTGTGAATGTAAAACAAATTGCCACCAGCGCTGCTCCACACTAATATCAATTATAGAGTGTTTTCTGTGTGCCAGGAACTATGCCAAATGTATCTAGTATCTCACTGAATCTCACAGTACCTACAGGAGGTATCTTCTTTCTTGAGCAACTCCCTTTTTTACATATAAAGACAGGGAATCAGAGAGAGGAAAGTAATTTGCCCAAGGAATAGTCTGAAGTAGCCCTGGGATTATAATCCTGAAAATGTGATCCCAAACAAATGCTAATAAATATTATTCTACGTCAGTGGTTCTCAAACATTAGTTAGCATCAGAATCATGGAGAACTCAGTCACCAAAAAAAGCCAAACAACCCCCAAAGCCCAGCCTAGTTCTATGAATCTGGAAATCCGCAGTCTCTTTATGTACTCGCTAAGTGATTCTAACCGGCTTCAATATTTGACAACTACTATTTCATGGTTGCAGATGTTGACATCAAAGTCTTTTTAAAATTATAGAATTAAGTTATTTACAGATAGAGTTTTGGCAATTGTAAAGGAGCTGGCAAGCACCTTCTTTTATAAATGGTCTTATTTTGAAAGTTTTTACCAATATAACCTAATCTTTCTCTGAGAGAGCATTCATTCAATATCTAATGGCTTGAAAGAGTAAGTCCATTTTTGCCATAATCATCAGATAGTTCCAAGGCTCTTCCCAACATTGAGATAGCTTATAACTCAGAGGGAGACGAAAGTCACTTACATGTTTTCATGAACTGTTCTCATCGCCTTTGCTGCAAAGCCCATGTTCTTTAACACCTCGGTGTTGGTGTGTGAGTTTTCTAGGGCTTCTCTCTGGAACTCAATGGTGGAAAGTGTGCCATCAATCTGAGTGAGTTGCTTCTCAAACCTTTTCTTTCTCTTCAGAGCTTGTAATGCAGCTAAAGGAGGAAGAAGCCACATTTATAAGGAACAAGAACTGAGACAGTTACCCAAGAGACTTTTGCTCAGCATCAACCATGGACTTCAAATTGCCAATAGCGAAAGACAGTGAGTATACCAAATAAACCTGAGAAACTAAAGGTTCTATCCGTCCTTTCAATCACCTACACCAATTACACCTTACTCAAACATTTTGTTATTCTTTTCTTCTAAAGATCTGACAAGTGTAAGAGGATGGAACATGGACTTTTAATATTCCAGAAATGTTTCTATCAATACCAGACTTTAGAAAAAAAAAAGATAAAAGTATAAGTAAAAATCATGCAATACAAAAGTGAATTTTGCAATACATTTGGCATCCAGTTGCAGCAATAATAGAGGTCCTTTTAGAGAAGGACCTCAAAGGCTGTTAATTTTAGACCCATTTTCTTTTTCTTTTTTTCTTTTGGAAACAGAGTCTCATTATGTCACCCTCGGTAGAGTGTTGTGACTCCCAGCTCCCAGCAACCTCAAACTGTTGGGTGTAAGCAATTCTCTTGCCTCAGCCTTCCAAGTAACTGGAACTATAGGCGCCCGTCACAATGCTCGGCTATTTTTGTTGTTGTTGTTGTTGTTGTCATTGATGTTTAGCGAGCCCAGGCCGGGTTCAAACCCACCAGCCCCAGTGTATGTGGCTGGCGCTGTTAACTACTGAGCTATGGACCCTGAGCCATAGACCCATTTTCTTAGAGACAAGTTCTCTGAGATGTAGAGAAGTTAAGTGACTTGCTTAAAGGTAAACAGCTCGTGGCAGCTGAACTTAGAAATGCTGAGCTGCATGTCTTGGTCTAAAATGATTATGAGATGGTCATTAAGGATACATCGAACCATGAATGTCCATGAAGTCAACAACTGTCAGAGTCATACTCAAGGACTAGAAGATGTTACTCATGAGAGCAAAGAGCATCACCCTCAGAAAAATGATATTCAAATAATTCTCCCATTAACACTTCATCAAGATAACCCCACTTGCTTCACTCTGAAACCACAAAACTAATAGAGTCCTTTTGACTGTGGCATCTTGGAAAGCACCCAAGCAAAGGCCGTAAAATGTCTATTTTGTTAAGGTACTTAGGGAAAATGCAGGAAAAGAGCTGTAGAAAGAAATGTTAAAGTAAGGGTAAGTGAGAATGAAATGAAATTTGTAAAAGAAACTTATATGATTTCAGAGTGAGCCAAGTAAGTTATCTCAATCAAGATCTCTAAAAGAAGTCGCTCTCCTAACTCTGTTTTTATCTATTTCTTCTTGTAATTCCAACTTTTTTTTATTCCAATGCTTTTAACTTTACTGTACACAAACTCATAGCTATTTATTATACTTTTTTGGTGGATGTTATTGGTAATCAGTATAAAATATTCTCTGTACGATCTGATCCTTTCTGCTTCATATTCCATTTATAATAAGTTAATATTTAGCTTTCTTTTTGTTATAATTTCCATGTAATAATTTTTACGTGGATATCTATCTCAAAATTATCTTTCACTTGCTTTTATTTGGTATCCCTATTACAAACAGCATACACTTGTTTGTTTAGCTTGTGTGATTGTTTTTAACTCATTTATATAATCTCTATTATTTAATGAGAGGTTTTCACTCAGTCTTATTTTAGATATGCTATCTAATATGGTCCTTTTACTGTCATCTTTTTTGTTTTCTATTTGCCACACTTTTCGTTCTCTTTCTGCTTTCTTGTCTTTATATAGATTGATCAAATTTTCTTTGTCTATGCTTTCCCTTTAATTATTGGACCATTATATACACTGAATTTATTCTCCTAATGGGCACCCTTGTATTTAAAACATAACACATACAATTAAATAAGTTTTTTACCCATGTTGAAAATTAATCAGTATTTATAATTTACTGTTCCAAAGATTCCCTTCCCACCCCTGTAATGTTTGAGTGAAATAATCTGCATTTTTTACCGGTTCCAGATGATTATGAGGGGCTTTTTGTTGTTGCTATTACACTTTGAATTTTGGGGGGGAAATTTTTTTTCAATGATTGCATTAAGCTTTGTAGACACAGATTTCAAGTCATTACCCTAAGCTATGCTGTTTACCAACTTATTCTCTTACTGTTGCTGTGCATATGCTACCTTGTACTCTTTGTTGGATTGCTTTTTTATTTTACTAAAGTGAATCCTACAGTATTTTTTCATTTTTAGGAAAGGTGAATAGACATAAATTATCTGAATACCAGTAGGTCTGAAATTGTCTTTATTTTGTTTCAAACTTAAGTTGTGGTTTAGACTTTTACAGGTTCAATATTTTTTAAAAATCTTAGGCCATTATTCCATTGTCTTTGAGTACCCAACATTTCAAAAGTTTGGTAATAAAATTATTTTCATCTTTTTGTAGATCATCTGTTTTCTTGTTTCCTCTCTGAAAATATTTAAGATTTTCTTTTTAATCTTGGAATTATGAAATTTCACCAGTATAGGTCTAAGCATGTGCCTTTTTTTTTTTTTTTGCTTTTTCTAACTAAGTATTTAATGAGTACTTTTGTTGTTAAGAATCAAGTCTTCTTGCAGTTGGAGAAAATTGTATTCAGTTACTTTTTCATTATTTCTTTCTCTTCCATTATTTTCTTCAACTCTCTTCTGAAATCCCTATTTATTTGTATTTAGTTGTACATACCATTATACGCACATATCTTCAAAACATTCTGTGTTCTCTCTTTTGAAATTCCTAAAACATTCTATTTTTTAGCTCTATCCGCTCTCTAACACATTAATTTATCTTTGTCTTTTTGATCTATATCTTAGGAGAATTCCTTGACTTTATTTCCAGCTCACTAATTTAATTTCCAGCTATATTAATTCTATCTTTTCCAGCTTTTTAAAAAACTAATTTTTTTATTTCTAAGAACTTTCACTTACTCCATAGTTTCTCATTTTTATGGTAGCCTATTCTTGTTATCAATCACCTCTTGCATCTCTCTGAAGACACCAACATAAGTTTTATTTTTAATATCTTTCATTTCTGACATAATCTATTCTCTTGGGTTCTGTTGTTTGCTTTGCATATCTTGATCCTTCTCTTTCAGACACTTGCCCTTCCTCAAAATCCTTCTAATCTTCTATTATGGGTTCAAGTCAATGAAAGACTAGAAAAGTTAATATAAGTGGCTGTGCGTCTTGACCTTATGAGAGAGCACTTCCTTATGAGGCATCTCCCCTAAAAGGGAAGACTTCCCACTGCTCTCTGTGAGAACTGGGTGGGGTATACCAGCAGGCTAGCTTGGGATAGGCAGCAAGAACACAAGCTGAGGATTCCTATAATTGCCAAAGAAAGGCTTTCCAGTGGGTGTGGAACATTTTTATTTACTTTGTGAGTGGTGACTTTCCTTCTCCACCCCTTCCTGCCCACCATGGAGCACCAGGCATACCTCAGGCTCTGCTCTATTTCCCAACCCAGGTACAACATTATCATTCAAGTTCTTCTTCACCAGCATTTATACTTTCTTTACAGAGCAGATTTTGTTTAACCTACCCTTTAGGAAAGAACTAAAACAATTCTTTTACATGGCATGGATTGAAGTCCTTTTTTATAATATCACCTTCAAGAGAGGCTTGAAGGGAGTTAGGGTTTTCTCTACCACACAGAGAGAATGGCCTCGTGGATCCATACCTACTGTTAAATTTATTACAATATGTTGCAATTATTTATAAAAACTACTCTCTCACATCTCTTCTCTGCTTAATTATAAGTCCTTGGAGGAAAAATACAGCATCCTATTTACCTGTTTATCCACTACCTGCTCCAGTCCCTGGCACATGGCAAAAAAGAAACATAGCAAATACTAATATTAATTGAGGATTTGCTATCTGTTACACTGGTGATAAGTGCTTTGTGTGCATTATGTGATTAATGTCTTTTAACTCTCACAAAAACTTCAAGGATAGGTAATATCATCGAGCATTTTACAGAAGAAGATAAGATGAATTAATACTAAATGAATAAATTTGACAATTTTGTGTACATACTGTAAGGACAGAATAGAATAATGGAAAGAGCGTGACCTTTCAGAGTGTGAATCTGTCTTCCATTATTTAATTGCTGTGTGTTCTTGGGCAAGTTGTTTCCCTTCTTTAAACATTAGTTTGCTGTTCTGAAAATGGGAATCAGGTCAGTCTGAGTGATGGCAAGAATTAGTGGTAATTTCTGGAAAACAACTCACATAGTCCCTGTGAATGGTAGGGATGTAGCAGCTAAAACACAGCAATTTATACAACATTCTTAGTTAATGAGACTATATTTCCTATATCTGAGACCATGGAGGTGCAAATTACCCCATTTTTTTTCACTATAACTCATCATAACAGGAACATAATCTTACAAAACATCTCCACATTTCAATAATTACAGCAAACAATATTATTAAGCAGAGTATCCTAAGAACCTGTTAAACTCTACCCAATACACCCGGCAGTGGGGAGTCCAACTGTGTCTCCTTCCTGTCTTGTCAGGCTAGTTCAGTCTTTACACTTACTTAGAACCTAAAGACATCCATTGATGCAAAGCGGTTTTCTTTCTTTCTTGCTTTTTTCTTTGGAATTTTTTTTAAGTTCTACATTAAAAAATGTCGTGTTACCAAGTAAAAATTAATTTTAGTTTACTTTCTAAAAATTAAAAAATGCAATTCAGTATAAAGGATGAAGCTTTGGAATCCTTAGACCTACATTTTAATCCTACCTCTACCTTAAATAACTGTGTACAATAACCTTAGTGTATGACCTGAACTCATCTTAAGTTACATTTTCTCACTTGTACAATAATAAGAATATATAGAAGACAACAATAGAACACTATGCCCTGGAGTTGCCTAATTATACATCTGGACCCTCTCTATCCACAGCTGTATGGCTTTACATAAATTGCTTACTGGAAAACGGGGGTTGTAACTCACCAGGGCTATTGAGAATTAAATGAAGTAACATACATAAACTGTTTAGTGCAGTGCCTGGAACATAGTAAGTGACTACTAAATATTAAGGGTCATCATCATCATTATCAATTTCTTTATAGGCTGTTCAGAACATATGGTGGGAATTACATGTCATATCACCTAACCTTGCAGATGTTAGTTATTAAAAATAATAAGTTCTGGACCGAACATAATCTTAAATTCCAATATTAACACATGGTTCCTGTTTTTCAAAATATTTGAGAGATGGGGGTAAGACACAATTGTAAGAGGGACTTTACCTAACAAATGCAATCAGTGCAACCTGGTTTCTTGTACCCAGGCAGGTAATGACACTAAGTGAAGCAGAAAGGGGGTCAGGGAAGAGGCCACCTTGTTTTTTCGAGATAGACAGAGAAAGAGAGAAATAGTTCTCTACTATAAAAATAAAAAATAATGCAAAGGTGACAATAAAAGCAAGTGGGCACTGTATCCTCCTGCTAACAGGATACATACAAGTCAAAGGAAGAAGTGAGAACTCCTGGGATCATAAATTTGATCTAATAGAAGCAACACTGCTTGGCTGCTTGAATTCAGTCCATGGCTGCCACAAAGACCTGTATTTCCAACCTACTATACATTCAAAACCAGCAAGAGATCTGATTTTGCGTGGAAAATCCCCTGATTTTTAAATGTTGACTGACATTTTTCTACAGACTCTGTGTAAGTGAAACCAACGACTGTGCCTGGCTAGATCTGGCTCAGGACGCCTGACATTTACTGTGGTTTCTCCTTGGCCCATTAAACTTCTCCTAAACATTATGACTAGAGGCTTCTGTTCCAAATAGCCAGGAAGTGTATTTGAGTCTCTCCAAAGCTGTTTCTTACATGAAATGATGGTGCCACTAGTACATCAGGATTTGGGCTGGCCTTAACTTTGTTTCATTGTAAACAATTTGGGAAAGAAGCAGCTGTATTTTTTTGAAGGCATGCAACAAATGTTGCAAATGAAGCATTGGTCTTGATTTGGCAAAGAAGGACATTTTTAGAGTCATGAAATATAACCTCTGTAAGAAGAGGTGCAATTTAATCTTCCAAAATCCCGAATGTGCTTTTAAGTAGCTGGTGAGACCTGAACAACATTCTTTCTAAAACAAAAAAAGCTACTATATTCCTTTGTGGTGAAGAAACAGCCAGGGTTTTTGTCTCCTTGCATAACAGTGATGTTCCATCAGCAATGGAGCTGCAGAACAATTTATATACTCCTGCTAACAGGATACATCAGTCCTTACTGCTGCCCATTGGGGACTGGGATTGAAATGTAAGAATTACCCAAAATTGAACCAAAATTAAACTAGCCCTACTCAGCTCTGCTCCCAAAGGAGGGAGGCTATCCCAAATAACTTAAAATAGCAGAAAGGAGTTGCGGTTTCATTGCTCATGTAATGTATAGGGCCTCTTGCTTTGAAAAGCTGATCTGTTGGCTCAGTACCTGTAGCTCAAGCAGCTAAGGTGCCAGCTACATACACCAGAGCCGGTGGGTTCGAATCCAGCCCGGGCCTGCCAAACAGCAATGACAACTAATCAAAAAATGGCTGGGTGTTGTGGCAGGTGCCTGTAGTCTCAGCTACTTGGGAGGCTGACGCAAGAGAATCATTTAAGCCCAGGAATTGGAGGTTTCTGTGAGCTGTGACATCACAGCACTCTACCCAGGGTGACAGCTTGAGGCTTTGTCTCAAAAAAAAAAAAAAAGTTGATCTGTTGTTCTTTACTCATTCAGGGCGTCTACATGTGTGCATTGTTAATCCATTAGTGTCCAAACAGGAAGAAACTTTTAAAAACCACCATATCCAAACTTGTTTGTGAAATATGAAACTGCATAATGATAGCTCTTCTCTACCTTGGAATGGACAATCTCTAGAGAAGGGCTAAAAGATGAGGTTCCGAAGAGTAAGCCCAGTTATGAGAGTGCTTAGGAGACATATGTCATACATAATTGCGTATGTCATCTTTTGCTTTTAACTGGGGAACTTTAATGTAAACCCTGTTCTTAGTCATATACAAATCACGTCATTAATTACACAATGCCACCTATCTATAGCACATTGTTTTAATTCTCAAGAAGCACAATCTGAATAAACATCATCATAAGCATTTCATAAGTGAAATAAAAACAAAGGAGTTTTGTTTAACATCACGGATTAGCTTGGAAACAACTGGGGAAATGTTAGACAAATATTAGACACTCATTTGGACAGGGTGATTCCATTATGAACCTCACTGGATGTCTTGACTTTTAACTATGTGGTTATGATTATTATTCTTGAGACAGAGTCCCTACTCCATTGCCCAGGCTATAATGCCATGGGGTCAGGTCTAGCACATAGCAACTTCAAACTCCTGGGCTCAAGCAATGCTCCTCCCTCAGCTTCCTGAGTAGCTGGGACTATAGGTGCTATCACAACTCCTGGCTATTTTTTTTTCTATTTTCAGTAGAGACAGGGTCATGCTTTTGCTGAGGCTGGTCTCAAACTCCTGAGCTCAAGGGATCTGCCCACCTCGGCCTCCTGAAGTGCTGGGATTACAGGCATGAGCCACCTTGTTCAGCCTATAACTATTCTCTATACATTCTCTTCAGTCATTTAAAAACTATGTACTGAAGATCTACCACACGCCTGGTACTAGTGACTGGAGGGACAAGGAAATAAGACTACAATCTTGGAGTGGTAAAATATGAACAGAGCATTGGTTACCTACTTATCATTCAGCCAGCATTTATTGAGTACCTACCTCTACTATGGCAGAGGCACTGTGCCCAGGGTTACTAACGCGTAAGTTACATTCTTCACCTCAAGTAGCAGAGAAGATACAGAGAATAATGAGAGACATAGTCAAGGTACAGTGGGTACACAGAGGTATGTATAAGTTGACTCTGGAAAGTAAGGGAAGGCTTTACAGAAAACACAAGTTAGATACAGGCTGGGTCACTATCTACACATATTGATCAACATACTGATCAATAAAGAACATCAATGACAAAGGATCTTACACAAAGGGCTGCTTCCATCCCCTGCCACTCTCCCTTCTGCAAATCTCATACCAATGCAAAGTTTCTGGCTGAGATATATTGGAAACTAGGAACTATAAACCTTAAAAAGAGAGCAAATCATACCAGCTTGCCACACCAGCTGGATCTTATATGTAACCTCCATATTTTCAGAGATCTCCGCAGTATAAAATGTCATATGCAGAGTAAACAAGACAGCTAAAAGAAGACGAGAACCCAACAGTGATTCGCCATTATAGGATTATATAATGGCGAAATGGATGCCCGAGAAAACAATAAAAAGGAATGAGATTTTGGAGAAAGGAAATAAGAGATATTCTGAGGAAAGGACATTTAAAGATATAATATTTCTGTAAGCCAGAAACTTTGGACATATTTTTTGTTTAAAAAATGGTGACTGATTAATATTACAAAGTGTGAAAGAAAAAAGAGATAGGCTAGCTGAGCAGTGCCCTCTCCCTTCTCCAGAGAGAGCAAATGAACAAAGAAAATTATTTTCCAGCAAAAATGCTGCTCCTCTCCTCATTCTACAGAGCTTGAGGGTATTTGAAAATGAGGCAGTTCTTAATGCTAGGATATTGTGCCAGAGAATATTAGAGGATGTAAATCTGAGAAGGCAAGTTCAGGATCTAAAAGTGTCATCAGGGTTAAGTTGTCAAAAAAGGGGAAAAAATACTTATATAAAAGCCTTATTTTAAATACCAACTGAAATTCTCTTTTCTTATAATTGTTTCAGAGGTCAATTGCCAAGCAAGTGGAATTAACCTGTTATTGGACCAACATACCAATACATTAATTAAAATCTACTTGATATTCTTGGTTAAAAAAAAAACCAACAATTAATTGTTTGATGCCACAATAATATAATTAATTGAATGAATGAGTTTTTTATTTGCTACTAATATTATTCATAACCTCACTAATTGGTAACTTTTATAGGCCTGTCATCACCCAGAATATAGAAAAAACAGTATGAATATGAAACCAGCAAATATTAACAGAAAAGCTCAGTAATAGCTGATTATTTTACAGGGCAGACATATACAAATAAAGAAGTAATCTAATATACATACATACTAAGTATTCCTTGTTCACAAGACATGACAGTATTCCTTAGTACTGTGCCTGTGGCTTGCAGGTGATCTACCACCTGG
The DNA here is from genome assembly GCA_963574655.1 of Perodicticus potto. NCBI lineage: Eukaryota > Metazoa > Chordata > Mammalia > Primates > Lorisidae > Perodicticus > Perodicticus potto. Next base: position 26,207 of record CAUYRH010104626.1, read on the forward strand.
AATTTGAGAACCAATAAACGATATCCCCATTGTCCTGTCCACGTTTTCACTCTTTATGATTCTATGACTATTCCTTTGAGACCCTGTGGTCAAAAATTCTTGAAAACTATACATCTCCTTAAGGTAACTATTAGTTTTTGAGATTCTTCAAGAATAGATTTACCTTGAAATTAATCATTTATTTAATTTTTCAAATATTCTTTAATTTTTTCAAATATAACATCACCAGATCAAGAAAATTTTCATAAATGAAAGTTTTCAAACTGCTCACAAAATGATAAAACACGTGCTCTTATATAAGCGATCTGCAAAATATGTACAAATTGGCTTATCATAATCATTTTTGTCTGCTGCAGTTAACAGAGTAGAAGTTTTGAGTTAAGATAATGTCTTTGTTCAAACTTCAAGGCTATATTCACTTTCACTTTATATATATTAAATATAGTAGAACCTCTGTAAGTTGACTACCCAAGGGACTATAACAATTTGGTCAACACATAAAAGTGGTCAACATAAAGAACTTAGTTGGCTGAACTGATACATACATATGGTGCACATTGGTCTATGAAAATTAGGTCAACTTATGAAAGTGGTCAATGCAGGAAGGTACTCAACTATGGAGGTTCTACTGTATACAGAAAGAAATGGTAATGTAAATAGCACTGTTCACTGAGCAAGGCCTATAGAACGTTACTGCTACGGCAAATAAGATATACCCAGCAAATAAGACACACTATGTAACATATGAAACTAACCAAAAGAGCCAAAACGATTCACTAGGAATTCATATTTAAATAGAAAACAAAATGTCCAAAGTGCTTGTCAAAGATTTAGTTGCATAGTTTTACTCCTCTAAACTTGCATTTAAGCCAAATAGAAACATGTAAATTTTATCGCATTTAAGCTAAAGAGTTGACATTAAACTTTAATTTTTAAATAAAAAATTAAACATTTGTTGCAAGGATTCCCAACTTTTAATAGAGAGTAACCTACTTTTCTTTTCCTATAATTTAAAAATCACCATTCTTATTTGCTTGCTTATTGGGTGTGTTTCTTTTTATGGGTAGTGATTATAGCTTTGGCATTTTAAGTCACTAGATTTCTAGATTGAGAAAGAGATCATGTCAGCTGCACAGAGTAATGTAAGCAAGAGTTTCTAGTTATATCCCATCCTCTCATTAGGAATACTCACAAGTTAAAAATGCCTAGAAAAAGGGTTTGGCATGGCTGAAGGAGCTCTTACTCTTCCAAGCAAAACCTTGGAAGTTTTGGACAGGGTCCTATTTCCAACAAGTAATCCTCTATTAATACCAGTTGTTTAAAGTAAAGAATCACAGTCTCTGGTACAAGAAAGTTAATTATTCAGGGCTAGAGGCAGTGGCTCATGTCTGTAATCCTAGCACTCTGGGAGGCCAAGGCAGGTGGATTGCCTAGGATCACAAGTTCGAGACCAATCTGAGCCAGAGCAAGATTCCATCTCTAAAAATTGCTGGGTGTTATGGTTGGTGTCTATAGTCCCAGCTACTTGGGAGGCTGAGGCAAGAGAATCACTTAAGCCCAAGAGTTTCAGGTTGCTGTAAGCTGTGATACCACATCACTTTACTGAGGGCAACAAAGTGAGACTCTGTTACAAAAATTAAAAAAAAATTAATTATTCAGGAAATGACTTACTTTATATTTAATCCAGACTCCTGCTTGGTTTGTTTGTTTCTTCTCCATGGGAAGAAACGGAGATGAAAACTTTTAAGCCAATTTTGTGTTTGTTAGAATTTTTATCAAGTGACAGAAAAGGAAGGGGCTCGTTCATTGATTTTACTTAAAAAAAAAAGTCAGTACTGTATTTCTGGTGGTGGAGCAAGACGGCAGACTAGAGACAGCTTCTTAGCAACAGGGCACGGTGAGATTGGGCAGAGAAAACTCCGGGCACCTCTGGCTTGTGGGCTCTACCCATAAACATTGGGAGACTTCAGGACCCCAGAAGGAGGATGAAAGCAGGGGAGAAGTGGCAAGTGTTTGCAATGGGTCCGAGGTGGCGACTGCAGAGTCAGCAACTATAGCAGCGTTTTTTCGTTTTGTTTTGTTTTGAACTTGGGCACTTGGTTGAGTTACCTTGGGAGAACTTGGGCAAGTGAGAAAGTTACTTTGAACAGCGCCCAAAGGCTTGAAGTAAGCAGCGGGGCAGAACGGAGCTTTTCATTGTTCAGCTGCAGGCCAGGCGCAGCCATTGTAGGAGAGCTGCCTTGCAGGCTGGTCCTCAAGGTCCTAGAGCAAGGCCGGTTCTGGCATGCCTGATAAGTGGGCAGCCATATCTGAGATCTGACTGACACACACTTTCCTGGGAAAGCCAATGCTTAGCCAAGGGACATGGTAATGTCTCAGGGAAAAAAAACAATGTCCACAAATCAGTAGCCTTCGTGTATGCCAATAACAGCCAAGTTAAGAAGCAAATCAAGGATACAATTCCCTTCAGAGTAGCTTCAAAGAAAATGAAATACTTAGGAATATACCTAAAAAAAGGAGGTGAAAGGTCTTTTCAAAGAGAATTATGAAACCCTAAGAAAAGAAATTGTAGAAGACACTAACAAATAGAAGAACATACCATGCTCTTGGCTGGGAACAATCAATATTGTCAAAATGTCTATTCTACACAAAGCAATCTACATTAAAATACCAACATCATATTTTGATGAACTAGAAAAAATAGTACTTTGTTTTGTATGGAACCAGAAAAAATCCTCTATAGCTATGGCTATTCTTAGTAATAAAAACAAAGTCCGAGGCATCACCCTGCCAGACTTCAAGCTATATTACAAGTCCACAGTAATCAAAACAGCATGATTCTGGTACAAAAATAGGGACATAGACATATGAAACATACCAAGAGATGAAACCCATCTCTACTTGCCATGAAACCCATTTCTACTTGCCATCTGATTTTTGATAAACCCAACAAAAGCATACAGTGGGAAAAAGAATCCCTATTCAAGAAATGGTGCTGGGAAAACTGGATATCCACATGTAAGACTGAAACTTGACCCACACCTTTCACCCCTTACAAAAATTGACTCAAATTTAAGACATGAAATGATAAAAATCTTAGAAGAAAGTGTAGGGAAAACTCCTGATGATGTTAGACTGGGGAAAGATTTTATGACAATGACTTCAGTGGCCATTACAACAAAGAAAATTAATGAATTGCACTTAATTAGGCTGAAAAGCTGCTGCACAGCTAAGGACAAACAAGTAAAGCAAAAAGACAACCTTCGGAATGGGAAAAGATATTTAAAGGGTATCAGTCTGACAAAGAGTTGATAACTAGAATCTATAGAGAACTCAAATTAATGAACAAAAAAAGACCCAACAATCTATCGACCATTGGGCAAGAGATATGAACAGAACCTTCTCTGACGAAGACAGACAAATGAGTAACAAATATTTGAAAAAATGCTCATTGTCCCTGATCATCAGAGAAAGGCAAATCAAAACCACCCTGAGATATCACCTACACCCAGTGAGAATAGTTATCACGAAGTCTCAAAGCTGCAGATGCTGGCATAAATGTGGAGAGCAGGGAACACTTTTACACTGCTGGCGGGATTGCAAACTAACAACCTTTTTGGAAGGAAGTATAGTGAACACTCAAAGAACTCAAATTAGTCCTCCCATTTGATCCTGCAATCCCATTACTAGGCAGCTACCCAGAAGAAAAAAAATCATTTTATCATAAGGACATTTGCACTAGACTGTTTATCACAGCTCAATTTACAATTGCCAAAATGTAGAAACAACCTAAATGCCCACCAACCCAGGAATGGATGAACAAGCTGTGGCATATGTATATCGTGGAATACTATTCAGCCATTAAAAAGGATGGAGATGGGGCAGTGCCTGTGGCTCAAAGAGTAGGGCGCCAGCCCCATATACTGGAGGTGGCAGGTTCAAACCCGGCCCTGGCCAAAAACTGCAAATAAATTAAAAAAAAAAAAAAAAGCATGGAGACTTTGCATCTTTTGTATTAACCTGGATGGAGGTGGAACACATTCTTCTTAGTAAAGCATCACAAGAATGGAGAAGCAAGAATCCAGTGTACTCCTGTAATCCCAGCACTGTGGGAGGCTGAGGAGGGAGAATTACTTGAGCTCAGGAGTTCGAGACTCGCCTGAGCGACAGTGAGACCCCGACTCATGAAAAAAATGGAAAAACCCAGCCGGGCGCCGTGGCGAGCGCCTGTAATCCCAGCGGCTTCCGGAGGCTGAGGCAGCGGGAAGCCCACAGCCCGAGTCAGAGGTTGCACTGAGTTAGCACG
>CAUYRH010104627.1:0-10758 GCA_963574655.1 Perodicticus potto
GAAACCTTTAAATTAGCTTCATAGTAGGGCTGAGTACATTGGATACTTTTTCTTCCATTCTTGAGATACTTTGCTAAGAAGAATATGTTCCAGCTCCATTCATGTAAACACGAAAGAGGTAAAGTCTCCATCTTTCTTTAAGGCTGCATAATATTCCATCATATACATGTACCACAATTTATTAATCCATTCGTGGGGCAATGGACACTTGGGCTTCTTCCATGACTTAGCAATTATGAATTGAGCTGCAATAAACATTCTGGTACAGATGTCTTTGTTATAATGTGATTTTTGGTCTTCTGGGTATATGCCTAGTAAAGGAATTATAGGATCAAATGGCAGGTCTACTTTTAGATGTCTAAGTACTCTCCAAACATCCTTACAAAAGGACCGTATTAGTTTGCATTCCCACCAGCAATGTAGAAGTGTTCCCTTTTCTCAACATCCATGCCAACATCTCTGGTTTTGGGATTTTGTCATGTGGGCTAATCTTCCACATTTCTTTCCACAGAGGTGGGATTAGTTTACAATCCCACCAGCAGTGTAAACGTGTTCCTTTCTCTCCACATCCACACCACCATCTGTAGCTTCAGAACTTTGTAATGTGGACTATTCTCAGTGGGGTTATTGGACTCTGCGAGTGGTTTTGATTTCCATTTTTCTGATGATTAGGGACTATGAGCATTTTGTCATGTGTTTATTTGTCATTTGTCTGTCTTTTCCAGAGAAGTTTCTGTTCAAGGCTCTTGCCAACTCATATATTGGATTATGTGCTCTTTTCTTGTTTATTAATTTGAGTTCTCTTTAGATTCTGGTTATCATCCCAGTGTCAGATTCATAACATACAAATATCTTTTCCCATTTCGAAGGTTGTCTGTTTATTTATTATAGTCTAGCTATTCAGAAACTTTCTAGATTGGTCAATGTCCCTTTCATTTATTTTTGGTGTTGCTGCAATGCCCAACGGGTATTCTTCATGTATTATTTTCCCAGGCGAATAGCATCAAGAGCTTTTCCACACTTTCTTCTAGAATTATTATTGTTTCATTTCTTACATGATGAGAGTCAATTTTTGTACATAGTAAGAGGTGTGAGTCCAGTTTCAGTCTTCTGCAGGTGACTAACCAGTTCTCCCAGCACCATTTTTTAAATGGGGGAATCTTTTCCCCGATTTATGCTTTTGGTGGTTTATCAAAGATCAAATGGCTGTACATGGCTGAGTTCATCTCTTGATGTTCTATTCTGGTCCATAGACCTATATCTCTATTATTGTGTCAGTACCATGTTGTTTTGATCACTATATTTTGAACTTCTAGATGCCCAAAACTCAAGGAACTTGACTTTTAAATGTTCCTTTTCTATAATGTCAAATGTTATTTTGTATATCTGTGTTTCCTCCCTTCTCTTCTCTAAATCTATCTCTTTTGAGAAAGTTTAAATGAGTCATTTATTTACATGTATTTTCACTTTTAACTGTCTCATTTATGGCATAACCCCTTGGACCGTATGTCTTCACTGCAGCTGTTCATGTATCACTCATGCATCTCAGCACTGAAGCTGTTCTTGTCATGACAACTTTATGTTGATGAGACCTTGCACCTTACCTCAGTTTCCATACTTTTAAATATCTCGGAGCATCTGACATTGTTTACATTTTCTCCTGTTCAAATCCAGTCATCCTCTTCTAGGACTCCAAGTCATCCATTTCCTCTATATTCCATCTTCAGTTCTCTTTTTATCCTACTTTAAATATCTCCTCTAACTGAACTAGTACCAATTAAACGTACATGCGTGTTCCTTGCATTTCTCCTGAGGATGCCTACCAGATACCTATTTCTAAACAAATGGCAGTAACTAACATCTAAATTATGTACATTTTAACTTGGAATATTTACCAAAAAAGAGTTTCTGTTTCTGCAATAACCATTTCTCAGTGGCACATGTATATTTTAAGATACGCTTCTAGGTTAAATGACTCTAGCTCAATAAAACTTTCTCATTTCACCAACTTTGCTAAAATCCTGGGGTTGTTTTGCTGTTTGCTCACATCATATTTGTCATATCCTTATATTCCTTACCAGATATTCTTTGCTTACTTATTTCTCAATGAGGTTTTATAAATCAGCAATGGCACTAAATGGTCTCCTACTGTCGCATGGGTACCACACATGTTTCTTTTCTCTTTTATCTATTTTGCAAGAAAGGAAGGGAGAAAAGGTTCTGTGTTCCTCTTTCATATGTTGTTTTTTAAAAACTAAATCGCATTCATTCATTTTCCCTCAGAAAGTACTGATTTAAAACTTTACCAAGTTTTAGACAAGTACCAACCTCAGTCTGCTTTTATGTGGTGGTGGAAAGATCCCAAGAACTAGAAGATAAAATAAATTAGCTTGTACCCTGGGGCTCAATATTTTTAACCAAATCATTTTTACTTCCTTGAACATTAGTTTTCTTCATCCATAAAATGAGTATCTGCATTCCTGTTTTGCATGTGTGGCTTACATTAATTAATGCATGTAGTATATGCAAAAGTACCCTTACGATGCCTGGTATGTAATAATTATTGCTTATAGGGTAAAGAATATAGGAGAATCCAGGCTGCATGACTGGATTTGGTTTTGTCTCTAAACTTATTTAACTTATTTCGATCCTACAGAGGCCATTTCTCTATAGCAATTTCTTACAGATACTCTATAAGGGATATTTTCACTGTAGAAGATGGTATATTAGATATATATTTTTCAGTTCAAAAAATTAGATTCAATTATACTCAAACACAATGCCATCTGCCTATTTGTTGAATATGGAATGTAATAAAAAAAAAGAAGCAAAATTTAGTCTCTACTGAACACTTCAGCAAGCTACTAATGCAGTGAAATCAATTCACTACCCAACATCTCTTACTTTCATCATAACCTATTCTCTCTGTAATAACATTTAGTACTTTCATGTTACCATTTTCACTAAATAAACATATCTTAAAACTTAGCTTTAGTTGTTTGTTTTCTTTTAACAGAAGTATACAATAAAATATATTAAAAAAAATAATGCCTTATATGATATAAATACATGTATAGACATTCTATATATTTACATGTCCAAGTATACATATTAAATACATGTTATACATATTTTAAAGCATTTATATAAAAGTATATACATATATTTGTGTATATATATTATATATGTTGAATATTATTTATTCATCATTATTGTTCATCCAATGAAGAAATATTTGGGGAATAAATTCTATGAGAGAAACACTAGGACCAAGACAGACAAGAAATTTGTGTGCATGGAGATAACATCTGTCAGGAACCAGCCCCAACAACACTATGGGTTCCCTTCATATGGCTTGGTAGGGTGAGAGGACATAGATGAATGAAAAATAAAATACAAGATACACAAAGAGAAAAGTTTAAGAGTAGCTGGAGTAGGGAGGCTGCAGCCCTTCTTCATGAGGCTTCCAGCCTGCAGCCCCCAATTCCAAGCTAGCTGCATTTTTATTTCATACACCAGTGTTTCAATCAGAAATCTCCTGAGGTCAAGGCAAGCAATCGGCAATTTGTGCAGGTTCTTGCTGCACTTGAATTTTTCTAACTGAACTTTAACTACATTAATTGTAGGGATTTACTTATTACTTTTATTGCTTTAAGGCATTTATGATCATAACACAAACAGAATGTGGAACAGTGAAAACAGTTCAGAAGCAGGATGTCAGAGAAGAGCCCAAGGAGGCCATGCCCACAAATCGCAAAAGAGATCATTAACACTAAGTAAGCCTATGTCCAGAGGGACAGACTCCTCTGGCCATACCAAGGTGACAGAAGAAATGAGATAATTTATCTCTTTATCTGGGCCGGAGCAATTCTTGCTACAGTCAACAAAATTTAAACATTCTACATTCTCAGCTCCCCAAAATCACTCTCCTGGAGTGTGCAGTGCCGCTCAAGCAGAAAACCTCTGAAGCTCGAACAGAAGGCACACTGGGGGGAGCAGGAAATTCCAGCAAGACAGCTTCCAGAATTTTAAAAGAGAAGGCCTTCTACAGTGATTTGCACTGACATTAGGGCTTTCTTGAATCACTTTTCTCCTGTTTCTGGTTTTGGGGTTTTTTTTAGTCCATCCTCTGTAATCATATTCCTAATTCAAATCCTAATCTACTTACAAATAATAATTGAATATTGGTTTCAAGGTTACAAATCATTATTACTAATAATGTAAGCACATCAAGATATGACTCTTTCCTAAGTCCTCCTACACATGCCTGCATACCTTTTAATGAAAGAAGGAAGTTAATAAGTATGAACCAAATATTAAAATTTCCAATAGTGTAATTACTCAGGAAAATGAGCAAAATGATAGCATATTATTTGATATAGTGTTATTAACGACTCCTTTAGGAGATGCCAATCAAGCTGAAGAGTGAGTTAGAATGAGCTAGCAACATATCACGGAGGGGTGGAACATTCTGGAAAAGTGTAACATAGTTAATACAAGTGCCGTAAGGTAGGAATAAGCTCTCTATGGTCAAAGGCAAATGAACCTGAGAGGTGTGAGGTAGAGACAGAGAGACTTGTACAAATATCAGGTTGGAGAATTATCTAGGAACCATGGTGTCAAGTCTTTTCTGGATTAAAATAAGAAATTGGAATTTTGTTTGAAATAGGAAGCTGCCACAAGGGTTCTAAGATTAGCTACTATATGAAGAATGGATTAATAGGCACTGGCAATTGTAGAGGAAAGAGAGAAAGAATAAGGGAGACCAAATGAGAGAATCCTGAAATACTCCATATGAAAAATAATCATCTTTAGCCCCAAGGGCAACAGGCATACAGGGACCTTAATGTTTTTGTCTCCACTAACTGAAGGGATGAGGGTAACCATGTGCAAAACAACCAGGTGCATGTAATTCAGCTCTTCATTTTTATTTAACTTTACTATTCATTAATTTGTCCACCAACATTTCTGTTTATAATTCACGCTGAGTTCAATTAACCTTAAAGAATTGGGAAAATGAAAACACATGGTAGATTGCTTCATTTTTTATAACAATTTCCTCTGCCTTTGGAAAGCAGCTTTCAGCTCTTTTTTTTTCAAAAATCTATTATTCGAGACCCACAATCTTAGTGAGAAAGAAGGTATAACTGATTTAATTAGTTGGATTTATAGTAGCTTGTAAACATGACCCCAAACATTCTAAGACTAGTATTTTCATGTCATCAAAAATTGTATGACTAGGACAATTTATTACAAATACATTAATTACACACATCATTTTTTGTTGTAAGGGACTTATGTAGCACAAAAGAGGGAAAATTAACATCAATTTTTTATACCCTGGCATTATTGTAAAGTTCTAGAATATTAGATTTTCTTTGGGCTCTTGTCAATTTAAATTACTATACCACCTGTATTCTCAGAGTTTTTCTTATAAAAGGGATGAACAATTACTATTTTAACAAACTATCTCTGGTATTTACACAAACATTAATTTATATCAAAAATATTTAGTGAACATCAACATAACTAGGCACTATCCTGAGAATACATTTGTAAGGGAAAGCAGACTCGGTCCTTGCCACCTGGAAACATTTTTTTCTGGCAAAATTTTGGTTAAAAAAAATCAGATGAATGAATGTTATTTCTCATAAGTAATATGCAAAAATAATTTGCATAGAGTAATCTGAGCGAGGCATGAGAGAGCTAAAATATAAATGAAGAGTGGGAGTTAACTAGCCAAAGTGTGTGAGTTCACACGGGCACACATGTGTATGTGTGTGTGCAGGGGAGGGTGTGGAGAATGGCTCTTCATGCAGAAGGAATAGATTGTATAAAAGTTTTTATTATAAGAGAAAGTAAGATTTGATCCAAGAACTGAAGAAATGTAAATGAAATATCAAACATAGGTTTTATGGTTGACAGTGATAAAAGAAAAAAAGTTAACATTTCCATTTAATCCTAACAACAAATTAATCCTATTATCAAGTAAAACTCTAAAGGGAGAAACCTGACAATCAACAATTCTTATATTGGTAAGAAAATTGAAGTTGCAATGCAAACTCCTGTCCTCAAAATTGAAGTGAGAGAGAAAATACAGAAAATTAAAATTTACTGCAGTAGAAACCTGTAAGCAGAACTTTTAGATCCAACATCAAAAGCACAATCCATAAAGGAAAGAATCTCTAAGCTGGATTTCATTAAAATTAAACATTCATGCTCTGCAAAAGACATTGTTAAGAGAATGAAAAGAAAAGCTACAAACTAGGGAAAATATATGACAAAGACCTATTGGATAAAGGACTGTTATATATACTAATAATGATTAAACTCGGTTTTTAAAATAGTAACAGCCCAATAAGAAAATGGGTTAAAGACCTTAACAGACACTTCACCAATGAATATATCCAAACATCAAATTAGTGTATGAAGAGTTGTTTAACATCTCATGTCTTCAGATAAATGAAAATGGAAACAAGATACTGTGCCACAACAAGTCTAATAATAAGGGCACCATCCAGAACACTGAAAGTACCAAATACTGGAGAATATATAGAGCTAAGCCTAGACTTCTCCACTATGCAATTCAGTCATCTAACAAAACCAACGTGTACTCTATAAGTCTATTTTTTTTGTTGCAATTTTGCCGGGGCTGGGTTTGAACCCACCACCCTTGGTGTATGGGTCTGGCACCCTACCCACTGAGCCACAGGCGCCGCCCACCAAATCAATTTTTTGAATGAAAACTTGGAAGCCATCATGATGTCCTTCCTTAGATTAATGGTTAAACAAACTACGGGACATCCCAATGATAAACTCTTATTTTGTGCTAAAATGTAAGAAGCTATCAAGCCATCAAGCCCTGAAGAGGTGTGGAGGAAGCTTAGATGTTTAATATTAAGGGAAGAAAACCAATCTGAAGAGGCTATACATTGTATAACTGTACCATATGACACTTTAGACCAGCAGTTCTCAACCTCTGGGTCACAACCCCTTTGTAACAATGAGAATACATCTTGCATATCAGGTATTTATATTACGATTCATAACAGTAGCAAAATTACACTTATGAAGTAGGAACAGAATTACTTTTATGGTGGGGGTATCACCACAACATGAGGAACTGTATTAAAGGGTCATGGCATTAGGAGGCATTAGGAAAGGTGAGAACCACTGCTTTAGACAAAGCAAAGCTATGGAGACCAAAGAAAGATTAGTGGGGCCCAGTGTTGGAGAGAAGGAAGGGGTGATTAGGTGAGCATAGGGATTTCCTTGTAGGGCAGTAAAATTATTTTGTATGATAAAATAATGGTAGGAGAATATCATTCTAAGTTTTTCCAAACCTATAGAATGTACCACTCTAAGAGTGGTTTTCAGATTGAATCTGAACTTTTTCTTTTGGTCACTTTGCTTAAAATTTGCCCTTTATGTTGGAGACCAGCCCCAGACTACATCATGAGTTCGTTCCCAGTGACTGGTAAAGATAAGAGGATAAAGGAAAATGAAAAGTTAAGACACAAAGAGAGTTTTTTTAAAAACCTGGGTTGTGGTGACTGACCACCTCAAAGCCTGAGGACCAGGGGCAACCCCTAGTTCCATGCTAGCTCCGTTTTTATAACATACATTAAACAGGGGAGGCTAAACCCTTATGTCATGGTTCTTGCTGTGCTTGCATTTTCTAATCAAACTATTTCTTTAACTGCTGTAATTGTACTGATTTATTTCTTACTTTTATCACTCTAAGTTATTTTTGATCCTAACACAAAAGGAGCTGGGACAGGAACACAGTCCAGGTGCAGGATGTCAAGGCTGACCCCAATTAGACCATGCACATAAATCTTGGGATGAGCAATTAAGCCTCGCCATGCTGAGAAATGGGAGAGGAGGGGCACTTTCCCCTCACCTCCCTTAGAGACGTTTTCTCTACTACCAAGATCAAAGCACTGGTGCTGTTTCCCTTGCATTTCACCTTTAGTAAACCTTTTCAACCCCCTGTACTCACTCCCTCTGAGAGAGCAGTCTCACCTGCAGGACCTGACCTCACTGTGCTCAGAGACCTTGGAGCTGAGTCGAGCCTGGGGACAGGTGAAGCTCTAGCAAGACAGTCTGCTTGAAAACGCCAAATTTCAGGCTGTTGCACTTTGCAACAGATCTTGGTTTCTCTGATCCACTTCTCTCCTGTCTCTGTTCCTTTTGCCCATCACCTACAATCATTTTCTTAATTCAATTCCTAACCTACTTATAATGAACAATTGAATATTGGTTCTAAGCTTATCAAATCATTATGTCTAGCAATGCAAGCACATCAAGATATGACTCTTCCCTTAAGAACCCACGTGTTCACCCGCACCTTTATATACGTTACGCATTTCATAGAGTTATTCAACTTTAACTTTGTCCCTTAATCATTTGATTTTGTATTTGTTGCAGTGTTGTTCCCTGTGTATTCCAAAGGTTGATTTTGCTAACAGTGCCATTGATTGCATAAGACTTTATATTGTTTTCCAGTAATTGATAAATTTTAGAAAATATTTTTCTCAGTGCCTTTCAATACATTTTCATTTCTTTGAAAATGTATTCTGGTTGCAAATTTCAGTAATATGTTTCCTGACATAAATCTTCTTTCCATTCTTGGGATTCTGATGGCAGATTTAACACCAACTGATTCCATATTACATTAGACGCCATTCTACTGGACAGGAATTAGTTTGGAAACATTATCACCTGTGTTTTCTTAACTATGCAACAGAGGACAGAATTTGGTCCTAGGACACATTTTCTTATCCACTATGCTATACTTCTCATCATTTTTTGATCATTTAACAATCAGTTGCCACATGCACTCTGTAATTTACATTGAAATTTTGGGTAATAATTCTTATATCACCTCAGTTATACTTGAATATAATTTATGGAAGCCAGGAGATTACACTCTTGTAAATTATTTGGGTGCTTCAGATATAGTCACCTAAGAATAAGTAAATATGAACTTAACATTCCTTACATTACATATTATAATAGAAAAAGTTGAAAACAATCTCAATGTCAGCTGGAGATCGGTCACATATAAGGTGGTGTATACAAACAGTGAACTAGAATGCGCCTTGAAGAAGATAGAGGCAACTTTAGAAGTTCATTAATAGACTCTGGGTAATACGTAGTGTTAACTGAAGGGCATAGATATACATAGTCAATATGTGATTATTATTTAAAAAATGACCGTATAGATTTTAACACATGTAAGCTGTTACCTACATAGAATAAACCTGAAAAAATTTTTAAAATGTAACTAAATGTTAACAAAATTAAAAAGATTATTAAAAACAAAGATTTTAGAGACAACTTTCCATTTTATTTTATTAGTCTTTCATTTACTGTCAGTAATGCTTGCTTTGTTTTTTCTAGTTTAAAGGTTTTGTAGGCATGTTTATTGTCAATGAGGGAGCCAAAGTTAACATCCCAATTCACTAGTTGTTCCTTCTAAATCGTTTTATTTAACTGTATATTGCATCAAATGCTAATATAATTTCTGAAAAATTATTACTTTTCTGCTATGAATCATCAATGGCCACATATTCCCAACTGTATCATCCTGTATGTTGTCATGAAAATTGGTATTAGGTGGAATTTTTTTGATATAATCAACTAAAGAACAACAAAAGCAAACAAACCAAAACTAAAATTCAAAGGTGATGGGCCTTCAATCGTCTTTACTAATTGTGTAGAGCTTGCTTATTGGTGCCACTGATCAGAGAATATAGCTAAACCTGTCATCTAAAGCTAAACAGACATCTGATTTTCAGCGGTAAAAACAGTTCTTCATTACTCACTTCTAGATTTTCTTTTCTTTTTACTAATATGCATTCTTCAAATTTTGTTGTTCATGTATTAGAAGTACATATGAAACCAGATAAAAAGAATATCAGACCTGCACCTGATCCAAAGTGTTTTAGTATCTTTAATATTTTTCCATAAAAATCTCAGCATTTGTAGGGCCTTTTAAATATTTAGGCCATTGTAGTGTTTTTTTATTTGTTTTCTTTCTTTTGTTTGTAATCCTTATTTACATTCTTCTTAAGAAGTAACTTTTATTATTAAATGAGAAAATCTCATTTGTTACATCGTCACATTGCTAGTCAGAGAAATGCTGCAGTGATGAAGAAAGTCAAGTGTAATGTTTTGCAAAGCTTCTGTCTTAAAATGTCCAGGTCTTATGAAAAAAGGCAGCTTACACTGTTTTGCTTGCAGAGTCATATCTTTTCGTACAATGGAAATCCTCAAGATCACTTTGTGTGCTCCTACAACCTTCCCCCAAACAAACAAAAAGGAAAATGTAGCATGTTGGCTAAAACTGGAGCAAAATGCACTAAAACATTAATTTCCTGATTTCAACTGTTGTACTAGTCACCTTTTAAAATATAGATTGCTCTTTAGCCATTTGTAGTGCAGTAAATGTTACAGGAAAGACTTACCACATTTTCTTCCAAATTTTAAGAGGTGATTTTCAAGAGCTTTATTTGGATATGTTGTCAGACCAGGATTTTCAGAGTTGATGGAAAAGAGTCTTATGGGAAAAACTTATTTTGATAAATTATTACACATGCAGAAAAACTGATCACACTGACTGGATCTGTCCACAACATGAAAAATAAACTGGATTTTCAGAAAAAAAAAAAAAAAAAGAAAAGAATTCCAAGTACACTTTTGAAGAATTACTTTAAACAGTTGGGTAACAAAGGTCTTGTGAGAGAATTGTCC
>CAUYRH010104633.1:0-12110 GCA_963574655.1 Perodicticus potto
TAATTGGGTAAATGAGGTGAAGGCTATGTTGATTAGTAGGATGTAAGCACTCCCATTTGTACAAATAATCAACACATTGAATCCCATAATGGCATAAATGTATTCATGATCTATGTACAAATGACTTAATAAAAAAAAAGAAAGAAATAAGCCCCATTACATATTTGTATATAGATAAGATAGAATTTGGTGCAGATAAGAAAAGTCAGATAAATAGACACACAGATACCCAGCTGAAAGAATATAACTAAAATATTCATAGCGTATCCCTCTGTGTGGTGAGAGGATGTGTACATCTTATAAAATAATTATGTGTGGCTAAAATGGCAAACAATAACAGATATTGGCAAGGATGTGGAGAAAAGAGAATTCTTATTTAATGTTGGTGGGAATGTAAACTATAATAGTACTGTGGAAAATAGTATGGAGATTTCTCAAAAAACTAAAAAAGAACTATGAGCCAATCCATAAATCCCACTATTGAGTATTTATCCAAAGGAGAATAAATCAATATGTCAACGAGATACATGCACTTACATGCTCACAATAGGATCAACGTGAGTCCATCGATGAACTAATGGATAAAGAAAATGTGCTATACATACAAGATGGAATACCATTCACTCATAAAAAGAGTGAAATTATGCTACTTGCAGCAGCATGTATGAACCTGGAGGTTGGTATCGTAAGTGAAACAAGCTGGGCACAGAAAGACAGTATCACATGTTCTTCCTCATAAGTGGGTGCTAGAAAATGTGTTCACATGGACACAGGGAGAATAGTAATAGGAAATGAAGATGCATACAGGTGAGGGGGTGTGGGAAGGAAGGTTGGTGAGGAATGGTTAATGAATATAGCATACAATATTTGGATGATTATTACCCTAAAAGCCCCAATTTGACTCCTACATAATCTATGCACATCACAAAATTTCACATGTATTTTATAAGTTTGTACAAATAAGTAAATAAACAAATAAATAAATATAAAATTTAAATAATGTTCTGGTCTTGTTTCTGCTAAGAAGAGGGAAATAGATGTCAAATAAGCAACTAATGGTGTTTACCATGGTGACCCATTTAAAGGGCAGCAGGCATTGGATATAGTTATTTATACACCAATTCAACGAGGCTAACAGAGGACCCAGTAAGGCCCTCATAAACCTTTTTGAAAAATATATTTAAATAGTCACTAATTAACATCATGGTTGTTCTTCAAAAATAATCTTACCAAAAAGACATTTGCACAAGAATATTTATTGCATCTCAATTTATAATTGCCAACCCAAGTACCCATCAACCCACGAATGGATCAACAAATTGTGGTATATCTATACCATGGAATACTAATCAGACATAAAAAAGATGGAGAATTTACGTCTTTTATGTTTACCTAGATGGAGTTGAAATGCATACTTTTTGGTAATATATCTCAAGAATGGAAAAATGAATTTCAAATGTACTCAATACCAATATGAAACCAATATATAAACAATTACACTCTCATATGAACAATAAAACGCAATATAGTCTAGTATGGGCTCAGGGGGAGGTGGGGGGGAAGAGAGTGGGGGAAGGACGATTTGCAGAAGGAAGGAGGGCACATGGTGGACTCTCACCTAATGGGCACAAGGTGAGGGTGTACAGCACACTCCCTGGGTGAGGGGTTCTTTTACAACTGGAACTTTACCTTGAAAGTGAGAACAATGCAATTTGTTACAATGTAAAAATTTGTACCCTCATATTAATTTGAAATTTAAAAAAGTTTCCTAACAAAATTGTTCTTAGTGGATGAGTACTTTTAAAGTGCTTTGCTGCTTTTAAAGAAAATTATCTTAGTATTTAAATTTTTGTCTTATCAAATGTTTTGCCCCATTGAATTACTAATGCTGGTAAAGAAAGTTGTCTTTGTCCATTTTGTGTTCCATAAAGGTATACCTGAGTCTGGGTTAACTATATTTACAAAAAAAAGAGAAGAAAATTTTATTTCAATCAAGATTCCAGATGGAGGCTTGGTGCCTGTGGCTCAACGGGCTAAGGCGCCAGCCACGTACACCTGAGCTGGCGGGTTCAAATCCAGCCCGGGCCCGCCAAACAACAATGACGGCTGCAAATAAAAACTGGCCGGGAGTTGTGGCAGGCACCTGTGGTCCCAGCTGCTTGGGAGGCGGAGGCAAGAGACTCGCTTGAGCCCAGGAATTGGAGGTTGCTGTGAGCTGTGATGCCACGGCACTCTACCCAGGGTGACAACTTGAGGCTCTGTCTCAAAAAAAAAAAAAAAAAAAAGATTCCAGATGGAAGGAAAATTCAAGATTAGGCATTTCTATCTGATGAGGGTCTCAGGCTGCTCCCACTCATGACAGAAGGTGAAGGGGAACTGGGGTGCATAGAGATGAGATGGCAAAGGAAGCAGCAAGAAAGGAAGGAGCAAAAACCCAGGCTCTTTTTCAAAACCAGCTCTCACAGTAAACAGAGGGAGAACTCTCTCATCCCAAGGGTGAGACATTAATTTATTCAGCAGGGACCCACGCATGACACAAACACCTGCTACTAGGCCCTACTTCCAACACTAAGAATCACATTTCAACATGAAGTCTGCAGGGAGCACACAAACCCTATCCAACCATAATAAAATTATTTGCTTTCCAAAGGTAAACTTGAATCCAGTTTATACTTATTTTACCACTTCAAGCGGGTAGAATGTGAAAATTGTATTACTACAGTGTTTTAAAATAAAGAATGATTCTTAATTCAGAGTGTTAAATTCAAACACTGAAGTTGAATATTTAATAACACACAAAACAATACCAAAACTCTCATTGAAATGACATATGATTTTATTTCAAATCCCTTACAGTGTTCTAATAATGTAATTGTGTATAAATGGTAGTAGCTGAAATCTGTGAGGTTAAAAATAGTATTCACAGACAAGTCATGGGGGGCCCCACACTGCCAACAAAATAATAATGACGACTCTAACTAAGCCTAATTTCCTGATTTGAAAGACTGAAATTGCTTAACTCATAAGCTCCCATTGTTGCTTTTCTTTTTTCTTTTTTTCTATTTTTTTTTCAGTTTTTGCACTTTTTGGCTGGGGGGTTTGAACGCGCCACCTCCAGTATTTGAGGCCGGCACCCTACTCCTTTGAGCCACAGGCGCCGCCCCCATTGTTGCTTTTCTTTTCTTAATACTCTGGAACATACAGATGTCCAGAACTCAGAGTTTAAATCATTTTTCCTTTTTTCCGATTACAGCACACCTCCCAATTCCTCTGCCCCTTTCTTCAGGTCTTCTCTATCAAGTGCAGAGCTTCCCTTTCCCCAATTTCCCTTCCCTCAACTTTTTCCACCATATCTTACCTACTCCAGCAATTGTTTTCCTTTTTTTTTTTTTTTTTAATTAAATCATAGCTGTGTACATTAATTCAATCATAGGGTACAATGTGCTGGTTTCATATACAATCTGAAATATTTTCATCAAACTGGTTAACATAGCATTCATGGCATTTTCTTAGTGATTGTGTTAAGACCTTTGTATTCTGCATTCAGTAAGTTTCACCTGCACCCTTTTAAGTTTCCTTGACGTTCGCTCCATGTCTCTCTCAGAAAGTTAGCAGCAGAACCAAGGGGGAAGGATCTGGTTGCAAAGCCTAGAGGTAGGGTTGTCCCTTGTAATTTGTAACTTGGCTGGTGTGTAAGTAACAACTAAATTACTAGGGCGGCGCCTGTGGCTCAAAGGAGTAGGGCCCAGGCCCCGTCTGCCGGAGGTGACAGATTCAAACCCAGCCCCGGCCAAAAAACAACTAAATTACTAAAAAACACTGTCTTCAGATCCTCATAATTTCAGTTTCTTTTTTTGTTTATTTGTTTTAGAAAAGATGTTCAGGTCTTTGTCACTTTTTCTTACTCTCATTTTACCTTTTTTCCCCTCTTCAGCTTGGTTATTGTTTTCAGATATTTGATACCAAATGATTTAAATTAAATTTAATTTATGTTGACTTACAGCACTTTTAATTTTAGAAAATGGGAAGTCTTCTGAGTAAATGCAAAGCCCTTCTCTCCCCAAAGCCACCCACACAAACCTATTCATCTAGCACAAAGCCACATTAATAAATTCTGATATGGTCTGCAAAAGGGGAGGAATTTTTTAAAGAAAACTATTTAATCTTTAAAGTGCTGCTTTACATGGCTGCTTTTCATTTCAACTGTTATGGAATAAAATTTAAATGCAATTATACACAAATAGATCACCTTCTCCCTTTGTACCTGATAATGACAAAGTCATAAACTGCCCTAAATCTAAATCTTGGCCTAGCCATTTATAATACTGTGTACTGTAGGTATTAAGTTCTATTTAATGAAATAACTTATAATATTAAGAAAGTGTGTATCCTCTAGAAGTAAAATGGTAGCAATTCAGTCCTTTAATCAAAAGCTGTATGAAAACATCATGTTTCTGGCTTGTTTGTTACACCCAAATTAATTGTTAGCTTTCTGAATACTTTGCTACTACTCAACTCTTCACAATTCTGGATCATAAAAGCAGAGCCTTAAGGCACAGAATTGCCTTTCTGAGAGTCAGTCTTAATTATGAGAACTAGATACTTTCTTGTTTAGTTTATTGACCTATTCATTCCCTAGTGTAATAATGGATTCTGTTTATCTTTTGCCTAAATTAGGAAAAAAGGTCCTGAAGAAATAGGTGCTCTTAATTAAGTCAACCAGGGCTGAAGAATAATAATCACCTTAATGGGTTTACATTGCAATTCCTAAAACATACCAAGTAATATAAAAGTAAAGTGGGATCTAATGGCTTGAAAATTAGAATTTTCTGGTTTGGAATGTTATTTTTTTCCCATGAGTGGAAATGACTTGGGATATAATCTAGACAGACTCTTTACTTTGTAACAGCTGAAATCCAGAGATGTGGAGACACGCTTTCAGTCCCAAGCTCCTCATCCCACTAGAATCCAGACTCAAGCAAGGGTGGTTTTCCTAGGGACCTCCCACTGAAACTTGTGGCCTCTGAGATACTGTCTTAGCATTTTTCTAGCTACTACTATAACTTGATAATATATCCAGTATGATCTGAAAAGTCAGTCATTTTCCTTCATAGTAACAAATAGAACAGTATTAAAATAATGATTGTCTTTTGCGTAGTTGTTAATTAAGAGAATATATATATAGTCTTTTAATAGTATATATTCTCTTATTAATACACATATTCTCTTAATAATATATATAGTAATATTAATATGAGTAAATATCCAAACTATGGTGTTTCCAAGAATATGTGTGACAAATGTTCAGGAGAAGTAAGAATGTTCCAATCAATGTTAATGTCTCTGTTGGTTTATGACTTGCCAAATGTGAATTCTCTCCTCGAATACACAAGTGAATTGACTGCTGATTATTATTTGATAGGACACATTTTACCTGCAGCAAAATCCAACATTTTACTACTGGCAACATTATTTGAAAGCTATTCAATACTTCCTGCTAAAGCTCCAGGCACTAGATGCTAATCACATACGGTGCTACTGGATGGAAAATATAAAGTTATATTTACATGTTTTACTTGTTCCTAGGCCTCTTTAAAATGATAGTAGGGTTAAAATTATCAAGTCAGATTTTCTGTTGAACCATGAGGTTTTGGATTAGCTGGTAGGACATGGGAGTTTTGGAAAACATTGATTATGCTTCTGATCATATTTTTCACACTTAATGAGGTAGTCAATGCCAGGTTAGGTGAAAGAGTGAACGAGAACTCTATTTTGACTCAGAAAGGCAGAGCAAGGTTAAAAAAGAAATCAGAAGAAAAAAAAACTTAATAGAAAAAATTGTCCAAGGGCCTAAGATCTGGCTTGACTTTTGACTCAATTTAACAGATGAGGACTTGAAAAGGAAGCTCATATTAGCCCAGAGATTCAAAATGTTCTTGGTATCAGTAGACTTTCAGATCAAAGCTTATATATGATTAAATTGAAATTTACTTCGGATAATTATTCACCATCAGTCCCACAATTTAGATCTATAATTCACAGGTGCAGAAAACCAGAATTACATTATCTTTTCTAAAATGCTATTCAGTAACTTAACTATTTCCAGAATAGTTGATTGCAAATGTTTCTAAGAACTTAAAGAATATATTATTTCTCCTGATTATGTAGCAATAGGCAAATTATTACGACCATGTTTCCCAGAGATGACAAAGGCAAGAATCTAACATGTTAGCATGAAAGATTAATTCTTTAATCATTTCTTCTGTGGCATCTGTATTTTTAAAATGTACGTATTCGTGTTGCATCTATCATATTTCATGAAGACTCAATCAACAATTCACTTCTTTAAACTATTAGTAATACACTAAAGCATTTATTAACATACTAGTTGATTTGCTTTTTAAACCTAATTCCCTGTCCAACCCTTAATTGTAAAACTGAGCACTAGAATAAACAGCATTAGGTTTTCCTTGCTAAAATACTAAGGTTGCCTTTAAAATAAAGTCAGTTTGCTGTTGTAACCTATGAATTAATGTGCCTTATAAATATGCCTTGTTAACTGATTAATGAAATGCTTATAATTGCAAATTGTAAATTAGGTTGAGGCAGATGGATAGAAAAAGAAATCCATTTGAAATGTACTTCCTATTGCATTAAACTGGGCCTTATTTAGGGCTTGGTTAATAATAAATTTTCAGGTAATTCTGGGTGATTTTCTGCCCAAAGCACTGCTCACACTTTCCATCAGCTTCAGTGACTAAAATGGGCATTATTCTCCGCCACTACCCTCAACACATTAACTCAAAATTGATGTTTTTGCTCATTTTTTTTTTCAGAATGGTCTAATCAGCAGGTGATCACTGCAGAAAGAAAACCAAACCAATGTCTTTATCCGGTGTTTTTTTTTTCCCCAGATTCCTAACAGTGATGGCTTGTGATAACATATGGCCTACAAACTCACTGTAGATATTAGTTAGATTTCATCAATATTCCTTCATTTTGCATCTATTTTCTTAATGAACCCCTTGAGCCTTTAGCTCTCATCCATTTACTTAGCATATATGCAATAAGAGCTGGCTAAACAAAGCCCTGTCAGGATATTATAAAGGAAAACCTGGTTTACACGGGAGATGGCTAAACACAAGATTTATCTCAACGTAGTATAAAGAGTATTGAGTTGATGGTTTAAACAAAAGAAGCAGAAATTACTCAAGTGAAAGGAGAAGAGATGATTTGAAATGATTTTAAAGATTGAATGGAATTTCGACAAATATCTCAGATTGACACAGCAATTCATCAAAAGGCAAAGTTTAAACAAATAACTCGAAATTTAATTCCCATTTCTTAAAAGTAATGTAAGTCAAATTACATCACGACACCTTCTCAGAAAATTGAGTCGGATGAATAAAAAAATCATTCCTTGTGGCTTCATGGAAATATTTAAAAATAAAGTTAAAGATTAGGAGCAGGTCAGGAAAATAAAAAGGAGATAATGAAGATAGAAAAGAAAAAGAACCTTCTGGAAAAACTCAAGTAGATGAAACGAAAGCACCTTGGCTTTGAAATTGCAAATTTAATTTCAAAATTTATTCTAAGGCAAGAGATGGATACAGGTCTGGATGCACAGCTATCTACATTTGTGCCCACTGTGATATTTTTGTGACACTTTGGAATTTTTCATAAATACATCTTGCCATTCTTGAGATGTGCCTAACAGGGTATATTTAAGAAAGTGATAAGATATTTGTGGAAAGAGTACAAAGTGGGTGGTGAGGGTAGTAGAGACTTACATGTGGCAAGGTTTTTCTCTGGAATAAATTAAAAACCTAGCTGTCAGTGCTGTGGATAGAACTTGCTTGAATAAAGAAGACCTGAGTTTGAGTGTGGATGCTTCGATGTTCTTATTTTGAGTTATTGAATAAAATATCAAATCTACTTTTTAAAAAATGAACTAATAATACTTGTCATACCTAATTCACTCAGTAGGTGAAGGATTTGTTATGCACATCCTAATTGAGTGGATGTATACACCTGTATACACTCAAGATGAGAAAACACTTAGGGTTTCATAAATGGGAAACAATCTTCAAATATTCACCAACAGCCTGACACCTAGTAGTTCTTACCCTACCATGATATGTGCCTGTGTTTGCAACTAGTGACCTCTTGATCTCAACTTTGGCACCAGAACCTCTGCCTTCAAAGACCAAGTGGACATGTTTCCCAATCTCTCGCCTTGCATTTTAGCTCATCTTCTGCCAAAAGCTGAGGAAAGTGATCATCACTCCATCTCATTCCAGACCACATCCTTGGGATTGGGCTGCTAGTGCAGGGGTCAGAAAACTAGTGTGATGGACACTACAGTCCTAAAACGGCCACACGCCAGGTGCTCATTTTCAATGAACGACATATAAACAAATAATTAGAATTCATTGACATGAGTGTTTTGAGAACACATATTTAGAAAGAACAAGGCTGAACTAATGATGTATTTAGAGCTTCTGAGAGGAAGGAGAGGCATTCAGATTCTAGGACAAGAAAAGTAAAGCACCAAAACACCAGGACGAAGAAGACCATGGTGCATGTGGGCAACTGCATGCATTCTCCTGACATGGACAAAACCGATGATTTCTACAACGTGGAGAGATTAAATGGGTTAGGATGAGTCAGAGATGAAAATTATTGCAAAGAATTTTACTAATAACTGAAAAGAGTGAAGAGGTCATGGGTAAGATAAAAAATTGCTAAATTACTCTTTCAAAACCAAGAGAGTAAAAATCTAAAGAGTACTCACAATTTTGAGATTTCTCCAACATTACTTGTCAATATAGGAATCAAAGACTAGGACAGGAGACGGATGGGCACAATAAGGGCAAAGGACATATGTAATAGAGGATAATGAAGGAGATGAGTGAAAATGTAGGAATTGGGGATGGAGAGAGAGAAGTTCTTGTCTCAAGTTATGTAAATATGCATATGCCTTAAAAACTTTAAAGCCTTATGCAGATGAGAAGTACTGTTTTTATCATGCCTGGAATATTGTATAGTTTCCCTTGAACCACTTGGAAAATAGCTGTAACAACCAGATAACAACACACAGGACATATCTTTGTACTCTAATTCCACAAAATCTAAGTATCTAACCCACAGGCTCAAGTCCTAGAAACAAACCTTGCCAAGTCTCACCTAGATCAGTACGCCCTTAACTGGCTTGTAGACAATGAGTGATTTCAATGATTCTTCTTTTAAACTCTCTGTGTTAGAATGGATGTTATGTAGCAAGAGTTGCCTACACATTGTTGAACGTGGCTGTCTCTGTCCAAGAAAGACAAATGTTTGTTAATTTCTTATTTTTGCTACACATTCTTTCCAAATTTGTTGTTTATTTCTGTCATAAAGAGAATTTTTTTTAATAAATTATATATGTAAGACATGTTATTTATGATGTGGGAATGATTCAAAAGTTATCTTGTCACTTAAGCAATTGTCACTCATTAACTCTATCCTATTTAATATTAATAAATTTTGTTACATATATTTAAAGCACACAACATGATATTATAAGATCCATGTATTAATAAGTAGTAAAATGGTTAATATAGTGAACCAAATTAACATATCCATCATCTAACATAGTTACTCATTTTTCCTCCCTATGGTAAGAGCAGCTGTAATCTACTATTTTAGCAAAAATGCTGAATGCAATGCCATGTTATTAAATGTAGTCTTCATGTTGTACACTACAGCTCCAGGTTCATCAGTTTTAGTTGCATTTCACCTTAGTACTGTCGTTATCAATTGTATTTGAGATCCCACAAGTGGTGAAGTAAAATCCTGTAAGGTTCCTGAGACTTTTCTCCTCAACACACTACTTTGGTTATTTTCTCAGGAAAGGATAAGACCCATATCGGAAGGAGAAAAAAAAAAAGTTTTAGGTACAAGATTTGATTTAATATGCTTAGACAATTAAATGAAAGTGCCTAGTAGAGTGCTTGGTGCATAGTAATAGATGTTCAAGTAGTATTCAGTTTATTCTTCTGGTATTCCATGAGACAGTTTCAGAAAAGCTCCCCACCCCCCCCCCCAGGATCTTCAAGTTCACGCTCATTTGCATTTCAGTAGTGGCCAAGGTAAATCATGCCATCTCTTCACTGATGCAATTAAGAGAAAAAAGCCAGGACGACTCTGGCCTTGCGGATTTTCATGAAAATTTCAATGTCTGTTTTGACATCTGAGTTGCTGCTTTTCTGTGATCTGTCATTTATGAGTGCCACAGTGAATAAGTGAGAGCCATTAAACAGCTGCACAATTTGGGGGACTTTTCACAGCCCAGTCGTAGGACTCGGCAGGGGATCAGTGAGGATTAGACACAAAGAAACAGGCATTTTAATTTGAGTAATATTAACATTCACAGACTGTCATATTATGGAAATCACCGGCAGCATGTGAGCTCTGCTATCAGAGCAAAAGCAGGAAAAGGAAAACAACAGGATCTCCAAATTTCCAGGACGTCCTCAGTGGCTGGAAAATGACACAGTCAAGTAAGCCTCTAGAGTGGCATTCAGGACTAAATTTTGGACTAAAGTAGGCACATGAGGGAATTTCTGGAAAATTCCTGGGCTCTCCAAGGAATGTTTATCTTGTTAAAAGACATTTCTATGAAGGGGTTGCTGCATTCTGGTGCCGGGCAGTCAGCCAGCAATGTTTCTTGACTGAGAAAGGACCCTGCGGAGACTCAGGACAGTCTAATAGATGCATGACACACTTTCTGACTTCAAGAACTCTTAAAACTATTTATATACGCAAGAACCTACACTGAAACAATAAATCAAGAACACATGAAAGAATACCACGAGTGAATTTAATGTAGGATAGCTGAATGGAGCTCAAATTTCATCTCGGAAAACTGGAACAATAAAGTTATTAAAAATATCAAGCCCAACCAATGATGAACATCTCCTTGTAAGAATTAATTTTGAGGTGAGTTTTGACAGAAATAAGGGATAAGAACTCATGAAAAAACAGAAAATGCACAGATAAGAAAATGACATTCAATATTAAGAGCATGTCTAAAAGGGTTAAGACACAGCCAGAATATAAAAAGAAGAAAAAAGTGTAAATGGCATAAAATCAACCTTGTGCAACCTGACAATTTGTCAATAACAATTTCAAGTTTCTGGAGGTGTCCAGGGACCACAAACCTGATAATGCACTCTCCACTACCACTTCTGAAATCAAAGACTCACATGCAATGTTATAGGGGAGATGTACATAGAATTGAATATCTCTCGGGTTATATGGTAGAAATAGGAGGAGAAGGGTGTCAAAATTATAGTAGCTGGAGATATCTGAGTGGTGAGCCAGCAACTAATAACACTCTCATCCCATTTTCTTTTTTTGTAGAGACAAAGTCTCACTTTCTCGCCTCTCAGTAGAGTGCCGTGGCGTCACACAGCTCACAGCAACCTCCAACTCCTGGGCTTAGGCGATTCTCCTGCCTCAGCCTCCCGAGTAGCTGGGACTACAGGTGCCCGCCACAACGCCCAGCTATTTTTCGGTTTTGCAGTTCGGCCAAGGCCAGGTTTGAACCCGCCACCTTCGGTATATGGGGCCGGCACCCTACCTGATGAGCCACAGGCGCCGCCCGCTCTCATCCCTTAAAATACAGTTTACTGGTAAGATCATGGAGGAAGGAGAGCTCGTATCTACTGTTCTCAAATATAGATGAACACATCACTGTAAATAACTTTTTCTTAATTCCACAAAAAAATCCCGCTGAAAATGAGCCTCATTTACAGGCAGAATAGGCAAGGAATTGACGGAAGACTTCTTAATGGATAAATGAAATGAATATAATGTTTGCTCCTAAATTCACCCAAAGGAAGTGTTGAAAACTTTTGAATAGATAAATTTTTAATAAATCATGTCTGTAATGCCAGTTCACATTCATGAAGCCATCAGTCATTTTGTCTTCATTTCCTGTTATCTTTCAACCAGCCTTTAGCATTGTGGACTTGAGTATCTTTGTCTCTTAGCCTTATGGTTGGAAAATAATCATTTTCCTGGGTGAAGGATTCAACAACAACTCAGACTTTGGGCTTTACCTTACA
>CAUYRH010104636.1:0-37979 GCA_963574655.1 Perodicticus potto
AGGCGGAGGCAAGAGACTCGCTTGAGCCCAGGAATTGGAGGTTGCTGTGAGCTGTGATGCCACCGCACTCTATCCAGGGTGACAGCTTGAGGCTCTGTCTCAGCAAACACACACACACACACACACACACACACACACACACACACGCACCTAAGGGTGTGTTTTTAATTTAAAAAGCCAATGACATAAATATGACTGGGCAGCTGTATATAAAAGAAAAGAAGAGCAAAATCAGAAAGCTCGGAGGTAGCACACACTCGCTGCCTCCTCAGCTCCTCTGCACCCCCGGCACACTGCCTGCTGGCAGCAGGGCTCTTAGGCCGGGGTCTGTTTGGCTTCTGAAGGTCTGGAAACATCCTGAAAATTAAGTAAAATTTTGAGCATACCCCTTTTTGCTTATTTTCCTAGGGAGAAGGGGTTTTGCATTTTTCTCAGGTTCAAAAAAGCTTTTGGCCCACCCCAAGAGGTCAAGATCCAGTGGATTCTAGCACAGGCAACTTGACTACAAACAAAAGGACAGAGACAACGCCATGGAGACACTGCACCGCACACTAAGGTCATAGTGGGGATTTCTTTGGTTGTAGGGGGAATGTAGAGTTAGCAAGTAGGCCAACATTCAGTGCTGTAATACACAATCTTCCAAATCCCAGTGGCTTATGATAGCACCTTACTTTTCCTTCCTTTTTTCTTTTTTCTTTCTTTCTTTCTTTTTTTTGTTTTTGAGACAGAGACTCACTCTGCCACCCTGAGTAGAGAGTACTGTGGTGTCACTGTAGCTCACAGCAACCTCAAACTGCTGGGCTCAAGTGATTCTCCAAACTCAGCCTCCGGAGTAGCTGGGACTACAGATGCCTGCCACCATGCCCAGCTAATTTTTTTTGCCTATCTTTAGTAGAGATGGAGTCTTGCTCTTACTCAGGCTGGTCTCAAACTCCTGACCTCAAGCAGTCCTCCCACCTCAAACAGTCCTCCCATCTCACCCTCCCAGAGTGTTAGAATTTCAGTTATGAGCCACCTGTTGAGAGCTCTTTCTCATTTTGAACATTGTAGGCCGGACACAGTGGCTCATACCTGTAATTCCAGCACTCTGAGAGGCCAAGCTGGGTGGATTGCTTGAGCTCAGGAGCTCAAGACCAGCCTGAGCAAGAGGCACGTCCCTCCTTACATTTCACTCACAGGAACTGATCCTGTGGTCCCACTTCTAGGTGCTAGAGAGCTGGGAAATGTATCAAGTTTATCTAGGCACAGGGGAAGAGAAGATGTATTTAGTGAACATCTGCCTAGTGTCCACCCTGGGAAGCTATAAAAACTGGTAGTCAGTTTTGGTCTAGTTTTAAATAAAAAAGGAATTGAACTAAATATACTTTGTTAAAGACTTCCTGGTGGTTATGTGGTTATGTATAAGAGGTTTAAAAAAATATGTCCTTTGATTTAAAAAGTCTCAGGAATTCTCTGATTCATCTTCAAAAATAGTCACTTGCCCAGTGACTCAGATGGAGTGTAAGATGGGGGCCAAAACTTTACCACGAAGAAAAGTTATCTCCCTTTATATACTGAAGAGAACGAATAGTCTTCTGAACCCTGCTATTTTATTGTCAAATAAGACTTACTTTCTGCTTTTATTCTGATTAGCTTCCTTCTAGAGCATTCGTCCAGGAGCTTGTTAAGTCAAACTGCAGAACAAGTCAATTCCAGAGGGAAACACAAAAATCAAACAAAGTAGATCATCTAAAAGCTGGAGCATATTAAAATGCTTTACTTTTGAAAGACATTTTCAATTGACTATTTTAATCATATAGAATTTTTCTAATTAGACAGCCAATTTAAACGCCAACTCTGCTAACTGGATTTTGAGTTACAGTTGATTTTAATTGTTTCTGTTCTATAAAAGTATACGTAAGAGCTTTCTGATTTTCATTCCACAGTCTGTACAGCAGTTAACTTACCCATACAGTCATCTCTACCAGTTGCAAAAGCAGAAAGAAGTACTTGCTGTGGGGACAGTTTCCCAGTTTTAAGCTTTCAAAACAATTAACTGTTGAACAGTATTGATTAAATTGTGCCCTTAATGTATCCTATCGCAGACAGTGGTCTGCGTGAGTGAAATCCTGGTCAGAGTCTGACTTTAAGTAGTGTCTTTCTGACTTTAGTTTCTTTTCCATTAAAAATGGTCTTATCTTTTCCTCTCGATTGCTAAATCAGTTTTTAGTGCTGCCTTCATGTCTTCTTTTAAGAAATGTATTGAGGCTCAGCACCCATAGCATAGTGGTTATGGGGCCAGCCACATTCACCAAAGCTAGTGGGTTCAAACCTGGCCAGGGCCTGCTAAACAACAATGACAACTGCAACAAAAAAATAGCCAGGCTTTGTGGCAGGAGCCTGTAGTCCCAGCCACTTAGAATCAGCTTAAGTGATTCTTTTGCCTTAGACTTCAGTGTGGAGTTGCTGTGAGCTGTGACGTCACAGCACTCTACCATGGGTGACATAGTGAGACTCTGTCTCAAAATAAAAAAAAACAAATATGTTGAGAACCTACTAATGAGCTGTGTGATCCACACAAAGTCACTGTCTGTTCTAGAGCCCCAGCCTGTCTATATGTGATGTAGGAATTGTCCTCTAGGTCTATTGAGTAGACATCAAACTAGATGGTGAAGAGGGGGTGTTCTGAAATCTTTTCAGGGCTGTAGAGATGCAAGCTACAATTGTGAAAACAACAACTAAAAGTCCAAATAGGCAGGAACATAGGTCCTGTAAAGTTTGGAGAAAGAAGTGTACTTAACACATCCTCTTGGGGGCAATAAATGAAAGTTGGGGAGGGTTAAAACTTGTGCGGAGGATTTAATAATAAATGTGTTGAGGAGAGGGAGGAGTGCCTCAGACAGAGCCGGGCATGTGTGCTGAAGGAAATCCAGCAAGTGGGGAAAGGACGGGTGAACAGGCCAGCTCTGAAGCAGTTTGTCGACCTGAGTATACTGAAGAATAAATGGAAAAAGTAGACTAGGATCAGCAGAGGGAGACTTTTCATTGACAAGGACTTTGAGTTGATTTTGGATTAGAACCACACTGGGTTGATGTTGGTATTTTCAAGAAGGCAGATTCAGAGGCAGGAGACTGGTTAGATGGCTACCAAGTGAGACCTGGGGAGAACAGTCGGAAGTCTGAACTATGTGAGAACAGTTGGGTAAGAAGGAATGGTGTCTGACAGGAATAGAAAAGCACTGTGCCATCATTGTGACACTGCTGCCACCACCGAACCACAAAATTCACAGCATTGCAAGGGAGCAGCATGGATCTGGGGGCACAGACAAAGGGAAGAGTCAAGAATGACCCCAAGCTTTAGAGGTTAGTGGCTAGGAAAATGGAATCACCAATGGTCATGATGACACTTTTTGGGGCAAGAAGGATGCAGATTTTGGTGTTGAACATAAAGCGAGACCTAGAGAAGCAAGTGAAAAGCCCAGACTCCACGGCGTGTGGCTCCTTGCTTGGCTGTTTTGCCCTTGCGGTGCTGAGCCATGTGCAGTTCCATGCACAGACTGCTCTCGCTCCACCCTGCCTTTTCTCTTGCTATTACCTTTGATTAGAATGCCATGCACATCTTCATTTTTATCTTTTTAACAGTCAGATCTACTAAGGCATAATCATTAGTAGAGTATTGATCAAAATGCACTACTGCCCACTGAAAGCTTGCTGTGTGCTGCTCTATAGTCAATCTTCTCACCTCATTCTTAGACTGCTAATTCATGTGAAATTCCCAGAATTTCATATCAATAGAAATATAGTATTAATCTTTTGTGTCTAGCTTCTTTTACATAATGATTTTCAGATTCATCCACAGTGATGACTTGTATTATTAGGTTGTTTTTTATTACCGAACAGCTTTCCTTTGTATGGACATGTTACACTATACATACACACTCACTAGTTGAAGGACAACTGGATTGCAGTTGACATTGAACAACATGGGTGTGAAGTGTGCAGGCCCACTTGCATGAGGATTTTTTTCTGCCTCTGCCAGCCCAAGGCAGCACAGGTAACTCCTTGTCCTCCTCAGCCAACTGGCCATGAAGAGGATGAGGATGAAACTCTCAATGATGATCCACTTCCACTTCATGAGTAGTAAATATATTTTCTCCTCCTCATTTTCTTAATTACATTTTCTTTTCTCTAGCTTGCTATATTGTTAAAAGACTGTATATAACACATGTAACATAAAAATTATGTTTTAATCAACAGTTTATGTTATCAACAAGGCTTTCAGTCAATAGTAGGCTATTTTTTTTTTTTTGAGACAGAGTCTTACTATGTCACCCTTGGTAGAGTGCCACACCATTACAGCTCACAGCAACCTCCAACTCTTGGGCTTAAGCGATTCTCTTGCCTCAGCCTCCCAAGTAGCTGGGACTACAGGTGCCCACCACAATGCCCGGCTAGTTTTTGGTTGTAGTTGTCACTGTTGCTTGGTAGGCATGGGCTGGGCTCCAACCCGCCAGCTTCAGTGTATGTGGCTGGTGCCCTACTCACTGAACTACTAGCACCAAGCCAACAATAGGCTATTATTAATAGTAGTTAAGTTTTTGAGGAATCAAAAGTTGTACACAGATTTTCAACAGAGCAGGGGTCAGTGCTCCTAAGCCTGTGTTGTCCAAGAAACAGCTGTATATTCAGTTTTTGGTTATTGTGCATACAACTGCTATATAATTTCACTTGCAGGTCTCTGTATGGACTTATATTTTAATTTCACTTGAATGAACATCTGGATCATAACGTAAATTTATGTTTATATGCATATATATAAAAGTATGTTAGATTTAACTTTATAAGAGATTGCCAAATTGTTTTCTGTAGCTCATTGTTTAGGGAACAGGCCATATGCACCAGGGCTGGTGGGTTCGAACCTGGCCCAGGCCTGCTAAACAAAAATGACAACAAGAACAACAAAAAAAGCTGGGCATTATGGCGGGCACCTGTAGTCCCTGCTACTTGGGAGGCTGAGGCAAGAGAATTGCTTAAGCCCAAAAGTTTGAGGTTGTTGTGAGCTATGACACCGTGGCACTCTACCCAGGGTGACAAAGTGAGACTCTGTCTGAAAATAAATAAATAAATGAATGAAAATGAATAAAGTGACTGTACTGTTTGCATTCCCAACAATAATATATGAAAATTCCAATTATTCTGTATACTTGCCAGTGGTGGTTGTTCTGGGTTCTCTCTCACTACTTGCTCTAGGGGAAGCCAGCTGCCATATTGTTAGCCCTACGGAGAGGTTCTCATGCTTAGAAACTGAAATCTCTGGCCAGCAGCCATACAAATGAGTTTAAGAGCAGACTCTCCAGCTCCGGGTGACCTTTGGCAGGACTGAGACCCTGAATGGCAGATGGGCTGTGCCCATGCTCTGCAAACTTGATTCAGAACCACCCAACTAAAATGCTCCCAGATTTTGGATGCTGAGAAACTGTGTGAAATAATAAATTGTTTTAGGATGCTTAATTTGGAGCAATCAGTCACATAGCAATAGACAGTTAATACACTGAACTAGATGCTGGCATGAAGCTCAAGGGAAATTTCACATGAGGTTGTAAGAGTAGATGAAATTTGCATGCTTTGTGCTTTAAGCCAGAACTTCCAATTTTATTTCTGGGATTGCATCCAAAATGTCTCTAATTATCTAAAGGAATATAAATAATTCTCCATACAAAACTGATTTTAGAAATACAGTACTTTGGGGCAGGGATCTCCATTCTCTGAGGTCTGGGCCAGCCTCCACACTCACTTCTCTCTGTCTCTTTATGGATAGCTCTCATTGTATAGGTTACAGTATTTTTTTCCTTTGGCAATTTTCAAGTATATATAAATTATTTAACTCCCATTTTTAATCCTCTTCTTGGTTCTTTTTCTTCTGGAACCCATATTTTGTGCTTTAAAGAGTGATCCAAGTTAAAACAACTCCCCAGAGGTTTGGAGAATGGAATGTGACACAGGTGGCCTTTGAACCTGGTCAGGCATAGAGAAGGACAGAGCAGGGACACTTGTCTTCCTTGTCCTCATTTGGCTCCCAGCTCTAAGAGGCACATTTATTTTGGAGATGTGAGTGAGAGGAATATATGAGTGTGGAGAAGGGCAGATCCATACTGCCTCCAAAATACTGCAAAAATGTGGGCACGTATCTGAGAACCAGTCTCCTGCTGTTGAACAGGGACTGTCACTTGTAGCAGCCCCAGCAAGGCCTAGGCAGCATTTACAGGCTGAGGATCAACATAATCCTTCTCCCCTGCATGTTAGCCAGAACCCAGGGCAGGGATGACTGTGTTGTAAGGGGGAGCTGTGTCAAGGTCTCCCTCTTTGCCAGGGCAATGGGCACTGCAGGCCCTTCTTTCTAGTAAGAGCCATGGGATCCCTGTTACCCACATCAAAAGCATCATCTGAAGGGAATCTCCCTTCCTTGATATTAGTGGTTCTGATTGTCCCCAACAAGTTCTGTGTCTTGAAAGCTGCACAGAGCCATGTGTACAGACAGAAAGCGGACACAGAGGGTCTGAACACAGTGCCCTTACTTCTTATGGCAAGGTAGGCCAGCCCTTCAGGATGGAGATCTTTGGGCGAACCCATGTGACATCTCCTGTTTCCCAAGACCTCTGCTGCAAAATTAGGGTGGGAGCTGTTTTGGCATTCATCCTTCCCCAACCTGCTACACCAGGAATGCAAGTGAACTATTCCATCAATGCAACTGCCTCTTTTTCCATTCTTGCACAGAACCCATTTCTTCTGTGAAGCCTTTCATTGGCAGCTCTCTGAAATGGAAGTGGGAGGGGACGTGCAAAGCACAAAGAAATGGAAAAATGTTAAACAAATTACTTTTCACCAGTGAAATTTTCCTTCCTTTCTTGGCAGCATTATTTGCTTAGTCTATTGACATTTCAGACTAAGGGAAGATTACCCATAATTGTACCAGCAGTTTCTTTATCTCTCTAAGGGTTCAAATGACAGAGGTGGTTACTGGAGAAACAGGAATTTTGTGTTATTGATCAGGCAACACGGTGGTAACTGAAGTGGCAGAGGGTGTCCTGGCCGCCCTGTTGATCTACTCTGAGTAAGTTTCCTGCGGGGGCCTGTGGCAGACTTCACATCTCAGGTGCTTCTTTCTGACTGTCAGTCTCTGTACCTGCTGCTGCTGCTGATTAAAGACCTTCTCTCAACTGAGAAACTGTCTGCTGCCTGATTTTGAGTCTGCGGCCAGGGGAAGCTGTTTTGGAGCTGAGGTCCATCTTTATCCTAAATTTCGGTTGCAGGTATTTCAGCAAGGGGGCTTGCAGAGTTGAACAAATGCCTTCACCATTTTCAGTTTACCTGGTTACAGGGGAAGCTGAAGATGAAAGCAAACCAGACTGCTTCTGATCTACATTTCTGGTTTATTAACCAATGCTATGCAATCATGGTTCTCAAGCTTTGGCAGATAAAATGCAAATTTCTGGGTTCGGAAAGGTTTTGATCCAGAAGGAACCTGAGAATCTGTATTTTAAACACCCTTTTCATTCTGATTCTAGATGAAACATGGGATATCCTTCAAGAATCACAGTCACTCAGCATTGGAGAGTGATGTGGAGATTAGGAATCAGAGTCTCAGTAGTCTCTCGACAAGTCAAAGAACATGTTGAGACAAAACCCCAGGGCTTCTAATTATAGTAACCAGATTGTTAGCAATTAATGTTTAATTTGTCTTTGATAATGTACTTTGATTGATATACTTGGTAGATAGGCATTAGATAATTGAGGGTCATATTTCATTAAGCCTAAAATAAAACTCTATGAATTCTAGATAAGGTATGAGAAAAATCCTGAATATCTAAACTTGAAACACGAAAACTTAAATAAGTCAAATCAACTTATTTGACTACATGCAAATTATTACAAAAATACAATAAATAATCAAAAGTCAAACTTAAAGACAAAATTGGAAACCTGAGAAAGCCTTTTGAACAGGATATCATCCATAAATAACCTACAATTTATGAAATGATGTTCAGCCCTGCCCAGAATTATATAAATGCAAATACAAACAAGATGCAATTTTTCATCTATTTATTTCACAACAATTAGCATATTTCATGGTGTCAGCTTTGAGGAGGGTGAGAAGGGGTGGAGCAGAATGACTGGGTAATCTCTTTTCAAGTTTAAAATACTCATCTTCTTTGATCTAGCAATTCTAGTTCTAAAAATTTATTCTAGAACTACAATTGTACATGTAACCAGAACAAGATAATAACTATAGTGTTGTTTATAATAGTAAAAAACTGGAAATGATGCAAATGATCATTAATAGAGGGATGGTTAAATAATTAATGGTTCATAATAGTTTGTGACATAAAAGTATGGGTTAGGTCTGCACATTTAGATCAGGAAGAAATCATTTAGATACATTGTTAGTTTTAAAAAGAAGAAAGAAGGCAAGGTACTAAACAATGTATAACTGGTGTTTCCATTTGTATATAGCAAAAAGAGAGAGAGAAGACAGAAAATTTCTAAAAACATTATTAAAAATAGATGCCTTTAGGAATGTTGTCTAATATTAAAGATTTGAGGGGGGGAAAGCTTATTTTTCATTGTATATACTCTTCTACAGCTTGAAAAATTTAAATTGTGTAATGTATTATTGAAACGACAGAAGAAAAAGCTATTTGAAAGAGCAGAGATTTTAAATAGCTTAGCTGTTCTGATTACTACATAAAATTTAATAAAAAAATTAATTAAGCATGTGAAACATATTTTTACTTAATCATTCAGACAAAAAAGAAAGAAAAGGATGAAACAGACACAGTGAAGGGGTAAAGAATATAATAAAGGAGAGTGAAATGCCTGAATGGAAAGGAAGGAGGAACAGGAGATTTTCCAAACGACTTGAAAGATTTTCTTCCTCTGAAAGTCCAAAGGCTCCAGCTTTTCAAAGTAAGTTCTACTACATTGAAAATAAACTGCCTACTAAGATGCACCGTAGGTGTGATCCCATCAAATACCCTCCCTCCACCAATCCTCCCCCCTCCCCTCCTCTCCCGTGCACCTTTCCCCATATTCTTGTGCTATAATTGGGTTATAGCCTTCATATGAAACCTATAAATTAGCTTCATAGTAGGGCTGAGTACATTGGATACTTTTTCTTCCATTCTTGACATACTTTGCTAAGAATATGTTCCAGCTCCATCCATGGAAACATGAAAGAGGTGAAGTCTCCATCTTTCTTTAAGGCTGCATAATATTCCATGAAACCTACTAAATACAGAATACAAATGTCTTCATACAATAACTAAGAAAATGCCATGAAGGTTATGTTAAATAGTTTGATGAAAATATTTCAGATTGTATATGAAGCCAGCACATTGTTCCCCATGATTGCGCTAATGTACACAGCTATTATTTAATTAAAAAAAGAAAAAAGAAAGAAAGAAAATAAACTGCCTGCTAGGTATGGTGGCTCACGCCTATAATCTTGGCACTTTGGGAGGCTAAGGTGAGAAGAATGCCTGAGGCCAGGAGGCACAGGAGACCAGCCTAAGCAAGAGTGAGACCCCATCTCTACAGAAAATAGAAAAACTAGCCTGGAGTGGTGCATACCTGTAGTCTCAGCTACTCAGGAGGCTGAGGCAGGAGGATCACTTGAACCCAGGAGTTTGAGGTTGCTGTGAGCTATGATGATGCCACTGCTCTCCAGCCTGGGCAACAAAGCTAGACCTGGTCTCAAAACACCAATAATAACAAGAAAAAACAAAGAAGAAAGAAAATATACTATCAATCCTTTAAGATTTAAATGACAGAAATTCATGGCCAATGGTGACATCACTAGGACAAAGGTGAATGGGTAGGATGCATACTGGAAGGAGACAACAGAAGTCTGAAAAGGTGTGAAGAAATAAATCACATCAGTTTATCAGAGAAATTAAATCACAGAACAACTTTCCTTTCTTGGTCAGTTTCTGTATATTAAACAAAAGTTGGTTTTTGTATCACATGTATCGTCTAAGCTTTCCTCTGGGGAGGCCTTGGCAGTTTGTGTCTAAGCGGGTCCTGCAGAGCTGGCAAAGCAGAGCAGGTGGACACAGGGCCATTCACAGGCTGTAATCACCTGGAACAGAGCAAGTGACGCTGAACCAGTAACCTTATACGTGTATTTTCTGTTGAGGCAGAAAAAGTGCCTTTTACAAAAGTGAAATGGGAACAAACAGGCTCATATATTCAGCACTGTTTAGTCTTTCTTTCCTATGCGTCTTTATTAAATCCAGATGAATATTAATTTTAGAAAAGTCTAACTAAACCTGTATTTTATTTTTCTATTTCCTACTGGAATGATGTTGTAAGTCTGGAAATGCTCTGTATGTATTATTGGAAATTTATGGCTCTTCTCATGTTTTGAGTAAACATGAGGTACTTAGCTAATTAAATGTGTCTTGTTTATAGGAAAGTGTCAACTTTCAGGATGTTCTGTGTAAGTCTTGATAGAATTACGTAGAAAATGGCTTTGTACTCTCTTTTCATAGGCTGACCTTGGTCACCACCACCTGAAAATTGCTCAAAACAAAAATAGGATCTAAGGGTTGAAACAAGATAAGATCAAATTGATGTCACAGTAATTACACCAAGTACCTTTCAATCATTGGTTGGAATTTACTGGTGATCCCTGAGCTTAGATACAGGTGGGAACATGCAGTTTTTGTTACTTTGCTGGTATAAAAGACAGGTGAAGACTTTATGAACTGCAGTTACTGAGAAATCACGGGACGAAACTAAAATCCCTCTTCAGATCTGCAATCAGCTTCCCTGAACCTATATAGCAGGAAGTCCAGAGGAAGGTAATGTGAATGAAATAATGGAGGGGTTTAATTGCCAGCTGAAATATTTGAGAACATAGGAAAGCTTCCAGAGTTTATGCATAAACCTCGCTAAGAAGAGAGTTAGACAAGCATGTCCCCATTCCTTTTCAGCACTCATGATTGAATTGGGAGGAAGTCTGCAAAACTGTGGTCTGTGATCACAGGCTCAGATGTCATCTAACAAAAGCCAGAAACCAAATGTCTCCTGCTAAGATGCTGGAGTGCCCGTCAGTATTTGCAGTTTTCCTCAAGAATTACTATATGTCATTTGAAAGGCATTCTTTTGTCCAGGAGCCAGACAGAGCAAATAGATATTATATAAGTTGCTGATATTGTTGTATTATCAATTTTAAATGATATATAGAGGGTGCCAAAAATGTATACACATTTCAAGAAAGGAAAAACTCACGGCTGTAATCCTAGCACTCTGGGAGGCTGAGGCAGGTGGATTGCCTGAGCTCACAGATTTGAGACCAGCCTGAGACAGAGTGAGACCTTGTCTGGAAAAATAGCCAGGTGTTGTGGTGGGAGGCAGAGGCAAGAGAATCCCTTGAGCCCAAGAGTTTGAGGTTGCTGTGAGCTGTGACGCCATCTCACTCTACTGGGGCAACAAAGTGAGACTCTGTCTCAAAAAAAAAAAAAAAAAGAAAAGAAAAGAAAAGAAAAACTGCATTAAAATTGCAATACTCAATACACCCTGTGTAGTGATAACAAAGGATGAATACAAGTCATATCGATCACCTTGTGTAATTGCAGAACACTCAAACATGACTTGAGTATTACAAATTTAATACAGCTTCTTCCTTTTTTCAAGTGTGTATACTTTTTTGGCACCCTCTGTATAGCTCTGTATACAAGCTGTCCAGGGGCAAAGTGCCTTGCTTGTCAGCTGAGTGGTCACAGCTTCTGATTATCTTTTGAATAGATGTTCTCACATGGACTTGAATAGTGACATGGAATTTCATGAATGTCATTGTTTCTATTTTCTTCTTCAATAAAATGGTATAAAAATAGGAGTTGGTAGTATTTCTCCAGCTACTACTGGATAAATCACTTGCCCAAGTCCAGTGAGTTTCTGGAAATTTTTCCAGTACCTTTAGTTATATTTGCTTTAGACTAGTTGAAACGGTGGCTGGTTGGGAAATTGAGGCTAGAGAATAAAAGTACTCTTTTGTCACTCTTTGTTAGTGCCAAGGAACAGGATTTGGGTACCTGTGAAGAGTTATAGGTGATACTATGTGGGTCGCCCAGGAATGCAGAATCTCCTTTTTATCCCTATAGGAAATTTTTATTTCTTATACTCTACAATGTTTTCTCCACTCAAAAGTAAGATATTTTACATCAGAAGAGAAATCTTTTTAAATGTCTAAAGATGTCTTTTAAATAATGACATAACAACACCAATTTAATTATTCAAATATTGGTAACAAAATTACATGTAATACTTTGCTATAGTCTTAAACTATTTAAAAATATATAAGAGTAGTCACCACTTATGAAATGTTTATATGTTTTTGTTTTTGTTTTTTTAGGTTTATATGTTTTTATTTCAATTTCAACTTTGGCTTTCTTAGGTTTATTATTTTTTTGCAGAAATATAGTTGTTGAAATTTAATGTGCATTGTCTTTCTTACTGTTTTCTGCTGAAACAGGTAGCACATGAAAAATGTTAGGAAATGTACACAGCTATGATATAATTTTAAAAAGTTAGGATACAGCTATGATTTAATAAAAAAAAAGTTAGGAAAGCAATTGAGCACTGTTCAGTGCCTCAGCTATCTCCTTTTATCCAAATGGAATGGCTTTCTTCAAATAATTCTGGGAAGGGTGAAGCCAAATAAATATGTAAAATAAAAAGCACATCAGCTAGTTACATTAAACTGGCACATAATAATGTTGCTCTAAAAAACATCCAGCATTTTATACAAGGATGTGTTATCTGAAAAGACTCATTTAACAAGTTCATTGTAAAATGCAAACATTTGAAGGCAGTAGAGCTAAGTGTGGTCTGGAGCTTGGAGTTTGGCATAGTAAAAAGACATTTTAAAATCTTGGCTCTCCAGTAATTCTGTGACTTTGTATAAGTTACTTTACCTCTAGAAGTTCTTTATTGACAAATATGCTGCGCAGGGCAGTTGTAACAAAGGGATGCATCTGTGGGTTCAAAGTGCCCCAAATGTCAGGCACACACAACTGCTCAATTAATTATAAGTGCTATTTTTTACCATGTGAGGTATCATCATCACCAAATCTAGCATTACAGATACCATGTGGAATGCTAACTCCAGTTTTTTCAGGCGTTATCACATTTCCCCTAATAGGTTAACTGAATATGTGTTACACAAGTTACCCATCCCTTTCCCACCTGCCATACACAGAGAAAAGTGTACAGGAAGAAAGCAGAGAGGCAAGACATGGTCTCAGATCTCAGACTTCGGAGAAATTTTTGTTGAAAGAGAAAGTAGCTGCTCGAGTTGCAGTACACTGAACTTTGAAAATGTAATGGGTGAAATGACAAGTGATTATCATCTCTCATAGTCCTGATGGTGACCTGGGCTCAGCCGGGACGTTCTTAACTTGAATTTCTCATCCATCACAGTCAGATAAAGGCTGAGGCTTGAGTCATCTGTAGGCTCCACTAGTCTAGTCATCCAGGAAGGCTTCTTCATCACACTTTTGGGGCTTTTCCTCTTTCTCCACATGATGTCTGACCCTCTAGAGTCTCTCCATGTGGCTTGACCTTCTCATCCTATGGTGGTCTCTAGGTTTTAGGGTTTCTTACATGGCAAACAGGAGCTTCCAGGTCAGTTAAGGGATACAGCACAACTTGCTAAGTGTCACTTGGGCTTATTCCTAGTTTAAGTAGTTATGGGGCCTACTCAGGTCAAATGGGGTACAAAGATAGGCTTACCACTATTTGATGTGGGAGTGGCAAGGTTGCATGGAGGCTACAGGGCATTTTTGTGCCCATCTTTGGAGAGTACAATGGGCCATAGCAGTAAAACCTCAGCATGGTGGATTCTCTTTGCAGCCTCTCTGCTCTCTTATTGTCACAGAAAAAAAAAAATCCTTTTTCAGTAAGGAGCCAGTATTGATAAATCAATAATCCAATCCTGCCTGTCCTACTATTGAAAGACTTCAGGCAAATGAAATATGTTTATATGCTTTAGTGCCTTTAAATTGGGATATTTGATGTGTCAAAAGAGTGCATGGCTCAAATAACCATAACAAATATAATGAACAAGTTTTAAAAAGTCACAAGAAACATTCCTGTGTTACTATAATAATGCACCACATAAAACTTTTCTGGGCTTTGAATGTTTTACTTTTATGAGTGACACTATCCATTCTTTTTTTACTAATAGTACTTACTATTATAATAATGTTGATCTTAAAAATTGGATATTTTTAAAAATTTTATTTATTTATTTATATTTAATTGAGTCAAATACACATACATCATGAATATATTTCTGCATATATGGGGTACAATGTGTTGATTTTTTTTTTTTTATACAATCTGACATGGTTAAGATTGGTCAGATTGGTCATGGTTACGTCAAACCAATCAACATAGCTTTCACCTCATTTACTTGATTATTGTGTTAAGACATTTAT
Source organism: Perodicticus potto (assembly GCA_963574655.1). NCBI lineage: Eukaryota > Metazoa > Chordata > Mammalia > Primates > Lorisidae > Perodicticus > Perodicticus potto. The sequence continues at coordinate 14,478 of CAUYRH010104636.1, forward strand.
GTTCTATACTTGACAGATTTGACTTGAACCCTTGCAATATGCTCCTTAGGTGTGGTCTCACCTTTTACCCCCCCTCTGTCAAACCTCCCCGCTCCCCTCCCTTCCCACTCCATTTCTCTCCTTCATCCTGGGCTATAGTTGTGTTCTATCTTTCATAACAAAGTGTGAGCAAATATAAGTATGTTTTTAGAACTATTGAGTATATTGGATACTTTTTCCTCCATTCTTGAGATACTTTACTCAGGAGAATATGTTCCAGGTACTGCCATGTAAACATAAAAGAGGTAAAGTCTCCATCTTTTTTTTTAAGGCTGCATATTTTTTTTTTTTTTTTGAGACAGAGCCTCAATCTGTCACCCTGGATAGAGTGCTATGGCATCACAGCTCACAGCAACCTCCAATTCCTGGGCTCAAGCAAGTCTTCTGCCTCCACCTCCCAAGTAGCTGGGACTACAGGCGCCCGTCACAACGCCTGGCCATTTTTTGGTTGCAGCCGTCATTGTTGTTTGGCAGGCCCAGGCTGGATTCGAACCCGCCAGCTCGGGTGTACGTGGCTAGTGCCTTAGCCCATTGAACCACAGGCGCCCAGCCAAGGCTGCATATTTTTAAACAACAGTTAAAATTCTCACTTAAGGTAATATTTGATGTTTATCCTATCCTATCAATCACAATTTTTCGTTGTTTTTTTGGCAATATAGATTTAGTATGCAGAGAACTTAAAAAATGCTGAAGTACTAGAAAAACCAGAAGGGTAATGGAAAACAACAAGATTTTAATTGCATAATTATGGCAGGACTGTAAAACATATTTAAGTGACAATTAAAATGAAATATGTTTATCTTATTATAAGTAAGTCCTTTAAATTTAGTCAATTAAGAAAAGAGACTTTCAAAAATATGCTCGTTATAAGAATGGATATAAAAGAATTGAAATCATTTTTATAATTCTGTAAGCCCTTCAACTTTCTTCTAAATATTACCTCTTCTTTTCATTTATTTTTAAAATAAATATTTTAAAGGTCAGCCCTTGTTCTGTTCTCCTTCATGGAAACCCTCATTTTGTGGGGCTTTACAAACCGTGCTGCATGCTTCTCTTGTCTGTGCCCCCCTTTTAATTTCTTTTCTCTCCACTTCATTTGGAAAACAAGTTGTCTCCCTTTTAAAATTTTGTGAAGTACAAAATAGGCAATTAGTAAACAGAAATCTGTCTTAAATAGTGGCACCAAATGATGTGACACTGCTCGGCCTTGCTCTGGGTGCTGGGACACTTTGGGCATCTTCTGTTTGCCATTTCTATATGTAGGGAAGATCGTGTGGACCACTGGATATGTGAAGCTCCTGCATGCACATCAACACCATGAAATATACCACCACTGCGTTCGCATATCTTTTTCCAAGTGTGTATTCTTTATCCTCATTAGTTTTCCCTCTATTTTCTGGTTCCCAGTCTACCATTGTGTCTCAATGTCTACATACTTTTGTGAGAGCTGTTATTACTTCAACTCATAGTCACAGCTCTTTGTGCTCTGAGCTCCTCAGATGGCAGGAAACTTAATCCTGTTTGTGTCACCATACTTGGCACAGTGCCTGGGATATACAGATTCATATTCAAAGTCGTTAAGTTTTCCAAACATTCAATTTGGAACTTAAATCTTTCACCTTACAACATTTGAATTCTTGTAAAATTATCTGAACTTCATATTTTTATGAGATAGATATTAATTATCTGTGTCAAAGAATAAATGAGGCAGACTGTGGGGATATTAACCAGTCTTTCGCCTTTCCTCCAATCTCTCAGCCATTTCTTGTCACCATCTTGGGAGAAACCAGCAATGAATGTGTTCATAGGTCTCAAGGTCACACTAGTACATAGGCACAATATTTGAGAATCTGTTGGAAAGAACTGAGAATCTGGATGGTTATTGAAGCTGGGTGTGCAAAGCATGGATCATGAAAGACTCGCTGCTGACTTGGGGTTCAGAATATGTTATGAGATAAAATCTAGTTGCTGGAACTAGTGCACATGAGGGAAGACAATCAGTAAGCAGGCTCACTCCAAGCTGCGTTGCCTGATCACAGACCCTCGGCTCTCTGGAGGCATTCCCCTGGGCACAGAGGTGGTCGCTGGGTAGAAGGTGGAGCTCAGATGATTCCCTTAGAAAGCTGGTGGGGTGGAATCTAAACATTCTGCTTTCCTTTGAGACTTTCCACCTTTAAGTCTTTCATTAAAACTAAACAATTGCTGTCTTCTTATTACCTGGCAAAATGCTACACCTGCAGGCCTATCCTCTGTCCAATAAACAATTGTGGAACCCCTGTCCTGTGCCAGGCAATGTGGGGGGAAATCCCAGGCTCTGCCTTCTCTGCGCTCCTTGCATTGCTACCATTCACTGGAGGCAGCCTGCTCTTCCTTTTCTTCGTAGTTAGCGGGGTTTAGATCTAAGGCGGTGGAGCCTTAGGTTAACCTTCTAGAAGTCAGTTACACCTCCGATTCTACTCAGTCATTTCAAAAGTGTGCTATGAGTCACTTGGGCTTCCTGATGTAGAGAGGGCAGATGAGTCACTCCAGCTGTCATCACCATTAGAAAAACCGCAAAGCTCACTGCTCCCATATTTGCAAGCAAAGGGCAGGAAGTTACAATGCTTCAATCAGTTGTAACTTCTGAATAATTTTTAACAGTATACATGGAGATGTGTGTGCACCTGTGGTGCTTGGTGTGTCAAAATATGTGCTGGCCTGTAACACATGGTTTGTAGGGCACTTATATTTCCTTATTTCATAAATTACTAAATCTATATAACAAAATTGTGCAAACATATGTTAAGTAATTGTTTATTATGGTAATATTCTTTTGCACTTTCAAGAAGGCTATCTCTTCTCACAGAATCACATTATTTCAAGAATCTACATTTGTACACATATATCATTTAATATAAACTAAGAGGCCCCTACTTTAAACCCTGGAGCTGTTGTTAAACATGCTTTTTTATGAATGGTTGCTTTTGAATTCTTAAGACTTTTATATCTTAGTCTAAAATGGCTCCTTCCTGTGACATAAGTAATATAGATTCAGGCATTAGCCAGCCCCAAATTACACTGCTAAGTGAAAAGAAACTGTCTTTAATAATTTATCTGAAAATATGTTATTACTGAACATTTTTATTCTAAGTGGTTTTTCAAAGGTTATCTAGTTTCTTAGTGTGAATGACAACTGCATGTTATAGCAACTTTTGATTGATATTATTATTACTGTCCTAAAGTCCCAATTCACCACAGTTGTATCGGTTGTTTGTTTTGTACAAGGCCTTGTGTAGGGTGGTGGTGGACTAGAGGACGTAGTTTCTGCCAGGGGCTCTCTCGTGGATGGAGAGGTAACATCTGCATAACTGGTGAGACTGTGGAATTTCGTTTGAGAATGATGAGCCAAGTGATAAGGGGATGTAGTGGACAGAGTTATTTATTCTGGCTACAGGGTTGTGTGAAATCTTTATAGCAAAGCTGCTAGTTGGGCAGCTCCTTAAAGGACTCAGGTAGGTAAAGGCCTTATAAGCCAAAGTGAGAAAAGACATATTTTCCTGGACTCATTGGTCTGGAGTTGGAAGTACAGGGTCCTATGATGTTTGGAAAATACTCACTTAGAATACTAAAAGAGGCAGAGATTAATAAATCTGGCTTTAGAGTGGGCATTTTCACAAAATAGTATGAACCTCAGGTGAATGTATTTTTTCTTTTTGCCTTGATTCTTCACCTTTTTCTTCTAAACTCTAAAAAAGAAAAATATGAATGATTAGGATAATAAAAAGACTTATTAAAATGCTTTAACAAACACTTTTATGTTTGGTTAATTTCATCGTTTTTTAAAATAAAGATGTTTATTTTCTTTATAGTACATAAAGGTAATAGTTTTTGTTATTGTAAGTTACAGCAAGGGTGACTTTGATTTCACTTTTTAAATCTTCTTTTCACTTTATTATAAAGGAAATTCTAAAATGTGCACTGACTTTGTGCTTTCACACTTTGCAATCTTATTATAAATGTTTCTCCCTGAATTAGTTCTGGTATAAATGTTCACTGCACAACAGGTGAATTTTCCTAATACATGAGCTGCAATCTTAAAACACAGAAATGACACTAGCTTAAAAAGGAAACCAATTTTAATTCTGAGACTTTCCTTACTGCTTTATATATTCCTTAGGGCAGTGGTTCTCAAGATTCTTAGTCTCAGAACCCATTTATACCCCTAGAAATTACTGAAGAGTCCTCAGAGCTTTTACTTATGAGGTTATATCTATGAATACAATGGTTTAGAAATTATCTTAGGAAAAGTTTTAAAATATTTACTCATTTAACAAAAAACATCATGTTAACACACATAACATGTATTTATTTTTTAAAAAGGACAATTTCCAAAACAAACAAACAAACACAATGTTAGTGAGACGAGTGCCATTGCTTTACCTAACTTTTCAAATCTTTTTAATGTCTGGCCTAATAGAACACAGCTAGATTCTCATGGGCTCCTTTGTTTGATCTGCTGAGATACCACATGCCATGTAGCCTCTAGAAAGTTTCTCTGAACACTCAAAAGGAATAAGAGGAAATGAAGGCAAAAAATTATTTATGTATGTATGTATTTATTTATTTATTTAGAGACAGAGTCTCACTTTGTCACCCTGGATAGCGTGATGTGGCATCATAGCTCACAGCAACCTCAAACTCCTGGGCTCAAGAGATTCTCTTGCCTCAGCCTCCTGAGTAACTGGGACTACAGGTACCGGCCACAGCACTCAGCTATTTTTAGAGACAGGGTCTTGCTCTAGCTCAGGCTGGTCTCGAACCTGTGAGCTTAGGCAATCCACCTGCCTTAGCCTTCCAGAGTGCTGGGATTGTAGGCGTGAACCACCACACATGACCTCCCCCAAACCATTTTAACATTATTGTGAATATCAATGTGACTTCACAGACCTGTTGAAGTTGTTTGGGGTCCCTGAATTACACTTTGCGAACCACTGATTCAGAACAATATTTACTCAGTGTTAATTATGCATAAAGATAAATACAATCCATGATTACTTATGCTTGCATGTAATGACAGACGTGAGTTTTATCCTCTTTACTTGCACATTTTGTATTTCTATAGAGATTGAGTATACTTTATCAGAAATGCTTGGAATTGGCCAAGTGTGGTGGCTCCTGCCTATAATCCTAGCACTCTGGGAGGCTGAGGCAGGTGGACTGCTTGAGCTCACTAGTTTAAGACCAGCTTGAATAAGAGTGAGACCTTGTCTCTTTTTTTTTTTTTTTTGAGAAAGTCTCACTTTGTCACCCCTGGTAGAGTGCTATAGCATCATAGCTCACAGCAACCTCAAACTCTTTTGGCTCCAGTGATTCTCTTGCCTCAGCTTCCTGAGTGGCTGGAACTACAGGCACCTGCCACAATGCCTGGCTAGTTTTAGAGACTGATGTCTCGCTCTTGCTCAGGCTGGTCTCGAACTTGTGAACTCAGGCAATTCACCCTCCTTGGTCACCCAGAGTGCTGCGATTACAGGTGTGAGCCATTGCACCCGGCTGAGATAGCCGGGCGTTGTGGAGGACACCTATAGACCCAGCCACTTGGGAGGCTGAGGCAAGGGAATTGCTTAAGCCAAGAGTTTGAGGTTGTTGTGAGCTGTGATGCCACGGCACTCTACCAACGGCAACATAGTGAGACTCCGTCTCAAAAAAAAAGAAAAAAAGAAAAGATAATTTAAGCCCAATTCTTCTGGTTTATGTGAGAAATGGGGAAGATTCAGTTCCCTTTATCTTTCCTGAGGAAAACTTGGTTTTCTATTTATATGGTTTTAAAGAATATTCGGAGCTGAAGTAGAGGGGCCAGGACACTGAAGACAATGTTAAAACAGCTAGTTGTTGTTATGAGTGGTAAACCAATCTTAGATTAACATTGTTTTCTCTGTGTCTGTTCTGCAGGAGAGCCATGGATCACTACAGGAAACGTGCAGCTGTCGCTCTGGCGGTGCTGTTTGTGCTTCTGCATAGCCTCCACTCCTTTTCCGACGGAGAGTTTACAGTGCAGGGTGCGCGCCTGGGCTTGCGATTAGAGTATTTAAGGACAGCACACATTTCTGATTTCTAGATGCACATCAGTAATGCCGTTAATTACATTCCCACCTTCTTTTCAAATGTGATAAATCTTTGCTGTTGGATTCAGATCTACACACTTGGAGACTGTAAACATAAAACCAAGGTATAGGTTCAGAAAATGTACAGTGAAAATGATATCTTACATGTCCATATACACAGCAGCTTGAACATTTTCATCTGAAGTAGATGCCTTATTATTCTCTTTTCTCCTTACTCAGTTAGCTCCATTTCTTTCATTTCTCCCAGAAGATTTGAGAAGATTTTAACATTGCCTTTTGCAGGTGAATGTTCACATCAGTTAACAAGTGAGGAAAACAAAACCACTTCACACAGTAAATTCGTTTTGCTGTATTGTTGGAAATATGTCGTGGCTGATAAAATTCTATCTGCTTTGAAGTTGTGAGCTACTACTGGCTATGGTTTTCTCTAGATAAGTGGTCATATTTTAACCCCAAGTCCCAAGTGCGGATACCTGATCTAATGTCAGGCTCTTTCCACTCAGCAAGCTTTCTTAATTCTGACATGTTTTTTGGAGTTTCTGTAGGGAGAAAAACAACTGCAGGGTTTAAGGGGAAAATATTTTGCCTCTAGGCAAAATTTTCTTCTCAGGCGAATGTGATGTTTTCATCTGTCAAGTCTTGTGTCCCTCTAGGCACACCGTTAACACTGGTGCTGGGATGGAGGGTCTATGTCTGATGAAAGAGAAAACGCCATGACAGAGATTTCCTATGCATGTCTGTAAAAATTGTTTTCCCATGAAAAACCTGTAATCAGTACAAATTTATATTATATGCACAAGAGGATTAGTATATAGCCAAAAAGTCTTTATTTGTTTCCTTTTCATTTTCCTTAGAAATTATATGTTTACCATTTCATAAAAAAGAAAAATTCATACTTTATTTTTGAACCATTTTTGGATTATTTTACTCTTTGTCTTTTTTTTTTTTTCCGATAGGTTGCCCAGAATGCAAGTTAAAGGAAAACAAATACTTCTCCAGGCTGGGCTCCCCAGTTTATCAGTGCATGGGCTGCTGCTTCTCCAGAGCATACCCCACACCGGCAAGGTCCAAAAAGACAATGTTGGTTCCAAAAAACATCACCTCTGAGGCTACATGCTGTGTGGCCAAAGCATTTACCAAGGTGGGAACTCAAAGGGCCCCAGAACCTTTCTGATAGCCCAGCCAGAGAAACGTCCACAGAATACACCCATGGGTTTAATGCCGAAGTTGTCTAAAGCTATTCTTTTTCTGGGCATTTGTACAGTCAGAGGCTGCATTTGTACCTTTTAGTTAAAAGAGTCACCTCCCTTATGGGTACAGGCTGGTTACTCAGAATGAAGAGAAGTGGGTAGAGGTGACAGGGCAGGTGGGGAGAAAGTACAGCATTGTTACACAGGCAGACCCAGCCTTTTAGAGTAAAAATGATCCCCTGGGAATGGGAGACTGTGCAGATGTAGCACGCATATGTTTAGTTCAGACGATGGCAGACTATGGCAATTTTGTTTAACATTTTCCAATTTTATCTATCTAATCTAGTTATTTTTTCCTCCCCATTAGGCCACAGTAATGGGCAATGCCAAGGTGGAGAACCACACGGACTGCCACTGCAGCACTTGCTACTATCACAAGTCCTGAGTGCTCCGCAGAGTGCCGTGATGGCTGCGGGGTTCCTGGAATGGGAAATTGAGTTGTTCCATGTTTATGGCCCTGAGAGATAAAGCCCATCTTTGCTTTACCACACCATTTGACATGCTTCAGAGACACACTGCAGCATTATTGCCTTTTTCTTTATCCTACAGTATAATCAACAGTCTAGCACTTTTTATTTGGAATGAAATATAGCATTTACCTGGTTCCACTGCAAATAAAGCCTTTTACATCAGCATTCAATCATTGAATTATCATTTTTTTCTCACAAGTAACGCCAATTGCTTTTGATACAATTAATGGAAGAGAGTGAGCCAATGGGTGAGTTTGGACTACACATACTTAGTCACCTGACATTGAGGAACCTTCTCACTAAGCCTGCTGGAAGCGAGCTGTGAGTCCATTTAGTCAGTGGGATAATTATAAGACAGTTTATTAGAGTGAGAGAAGATAGTATGAGATTTTATATTTCCACTCATTTTATTTTATTTATTTTGAGACAGAGTAAGACTCTGTCACTCTGGGTAGAGAGCTCTGCTGTTGTAGCTCACACCACAAACTCTTGGGCTCAAGCAATCCTCTTGCCTCAGCCTCCCGAGTAGCTAGGACTATAGGCACCTGCCTATAGTACATGGGTACATGTATTTCTTTTAGAAACATTAAAATATACATGAAGAGATTAGTTCATGTCTTCATTTATTTATTATGCATTCATTGAATGCTTAGTAAGTGTTTATATTTTGTTAGATCATGAGGATTCAGATATCAGGACTTTTTGGAAGATAAGACTGAAAAAATATAACACAACTAAGTCAGACAACAATGGTGCCAACTATTGGTTCATTCAAAAATTTAGCATATATTCATGGAGCATGTACAGTGTGTCAGGTCTTGAGAGCTTGTTTGGAGGGCTCACTGGGGGAGGCCACTGGCACACCTGCAACGAGGGTGTCCTTGTCCACCTGGAACCGTCCTGTTCGACAGAGGGCACAGCAGGGGTAGGTAAGGAGTACGAGAGAGGGAAGAGACAGCCCTTGTTCATTCAGATCCACCACGTCAGCTCTGGTGAGCACCGGGGTGAAGTGTCTCAGCCACATCCACTCGCATCTCACCATGTGCCAGTCCTGGGAAGGCCAAGACCATTAAGAAATTGCCAAAACTAATTCACAGCCCAACAGGGAAGAGTGGCGGACAGCAAGTCATATTCCAGTGCAGTGCTGTGGGCTTCAGCGGCATGAGGCCTTCAGTGGCATGAAGCGGGAGAAGGTAACGGACCTGTTGGGGCTTGCTGTAGAGAGCGTCAGAGGGCAAGGTGGTCTCTGAGTTGGGTCTAGAAGAAAGGGAGATAAATGTGGGAGGGGTGCAATCTAGTTAGAGAAATTACCCTGTGCCAGGGAATAGGATGGTGGTTACAGAATTGCAGGGTGCTCAGTGTGACTGAACTGTAGGAAGCGGCTGGACACTGGGGGCTGCAGAGAGGAAGAGGCACATGTCCAGATGGCACTTGAATGACATGCAAAGAAATAGGACCCTCGCTTCTCCGTCTGGATCCCTGAGAGTTCCTGAAACCACAGGATAAACACCGTTCTTCATGATCAATTTGGCTTCAAGATTTAGGGAAATGTGATTTTTATTTCAAAACAAAAATGAATGTGTCATAGAATAAGATGCAAAATTGCCAAAAGTAGGATTAGAAATGGCAACTTAAAAAGAAACTTCATGCTGAGGGGGGAGTCTTCCAGATCCTGTTCTGCCTCGTACTCCCACACTTTACTCTTCTTGGGTTTGGAGTACTAAGTGGGGAGCATGGGAGGTTCTGCTGAAGGAAGGGTGGATGCTAGACTTCCGAGGACAGATTTTGGATGAGCCTGGCTGCAAAGATGGTTGCTACGGTTTTAGGGATGGTCAGTTTGAAAGCAGAAGTGGAGGCAGGCATGGAGGATGGCAATTTTGTTTAAGCTTATCTGTGAAAAATACCTAAAAGAAATACAAAAGGCAGAGGAAGCACATGTTTGAGGGATTCTTCTATTAAAAATTTGCCCATCATTTACACAGGGGAAGATCTGTCCCAAATTCTGAGATTCTTTCTTCATGGCTAAACACAGTATCCCAAGCACCTTGCTTCTAAATGACGACACATCTGATCGAGGCAGTGAAACTGACAAGTTACCACTGCAAGATAAAGTTAGGTTCACTGGGAGCTCGGGACCCTCACCACCAGAGAGAAAGAGGGGTCTGGTAGGATATTAAAAGGATAAAAACAATGAGGCAAGACTTCCACTGCTTTGTAGTTGTGTCAAGACTTCACCAGGAGCAGAAACTCCAGAGGGATTGGAGGGATGTCCTTAATCACTACAACGTGAGAAGGGCAATCAATGGGACGGCTCTCACTCTTCTGTCTCCCGGGAGTGAGAAGAAAGGACAGGAAAAGATGAGAGGAAAAGAGAGAGGGAAGAGAAGAAAAAGAAGAATGAAACTACATAAAAAGGAGGAGGAAGAGAGAGGAGTGAAGGGCCTCTGGAGGAGCCTGTGGTCTCAGAAGCGGCAGAGCCAGATTCAAACAGAAAAGAAAAGCCATACTCAGTGCCACGGGTTCATGCCTGGCCCCACCACAGAAGTCTAAATAACCACCCATAGCACTCAGAACTCTAGCTTATGTGGAACATTTATACAAACTGGAAAAAGACACTCTCTCTTGGCAGGTACAGGATCTTGACTACATAATTTTGTAATCAAATGGCACAGGAGAAAGCCTTTTTCCTCAAGCAGAGGTAGAGATGGGGCTGGACATATTTGTGCAGTGCACAAACTGTGCAAACTTACCTGGCTGACTCACCCACAAATCTTGTCACTTTGGAGAAATAACTGTCTAAAATTGCTGAGCATCTTAGTTGACATCTAAGATTCCACATGTTGATATCTTAATTATCCTTATTCCACCGGGGTATAAGGATACCCCCTCCCATGGCATAAGGATAAGTCCTAGGGAAAATATGCCCCAGATAGTTTCGGTTTTTCTATTTGTGAAGAAAGTAGAAGAGATGCTCCCCCGTCTGGTAAAGACAGGGAAGTAAAACTAAACAACACACATGTGAATGGCCATGAAGATGCTTGAAGGAATTGGTTGGGACCACAAACATCAGTAGGACCAAAGAGCTTTGCTCAATTGACAAAAAGTTAAATAACATCAGACCACCTGCCGTTACTATAGCACTTTCGCCTTCTCAGAGCTTTCCATGACTAATGTGCCAAGTCTCAGTCTGGTTGCAGAATGTGAGTTAGGGCATGTGGTACCATCCTCCTTTGACAATTGTGTAAACAAAGGTGTAAAAACTTGTAGAGGGACCAAGAATGCAGAGAAACCTGGGCACCTCCAGGTTTGCGCTTTCTTTCAGATCCAAGTTTCTTCCTGAAGATGTGAAGATTTTGCTTTACCTACAAAGAATCTATTTCTCCCTGGACACTGAAGAGGAGAACTGTCTTGGAGATTTGTCCAGAGTCCACACCATGAATTGTCTCCTGGTTTTTTGTCTGGAAGCTAGTTTTTTTCTTTTTTTGAGACAGAGTCTCACTTTGTCTCCCTTGTTAGAGCGCTATGGCATCATAACTCACAGAAAACTCCAACTTCTGGGTTCAAGTGATTCTCTGCCTCTGGTTCCCAAGTAGCTGGGACTACAGACGCCTGCCACAACACCTGGCTATTTTTAGAGACAGGGTCTTGCTCTTGATCAGCCTAGTCTTGAACCTGTGAGCTCAGGCAATCCACTGTGCCTGGGCTCATACCTTGTTTTTGAACTTGATTAGTACCTTGAAGCTACCCAAGCCCCCAGGAGGAGAAACACGAAGTGTTTTCTCCATTCTCAAAGCCTTGTATTCTTCTATTAAAAACTGTGTAGTAAATGGAATTGCAAATATTAAACACTATTTTTACAAAGGACTGAATCCAGATCTGAGTTTCCTTGCAGCAAAGAGTTAATTATTGCATCAGACTTCAAAATGAAAGACATAAAAAGGAAATAAAATTTGGATTTTTTAAATGAATTTCCCTTCTGAATTCCAGATAAGTACCAGCATTGAAAAGTGTATTGAACCAGCCTCCCTCATCTCAAGTACTTGAAAGCTGGGGCTTTGGTAGGAAGGATGTTGGAAGTTGGGTTCAGGAGGGGACTCTTTGGAGAAGCAGCTGAGAGCTTAGCACATAATTCAAAATTTGTAAGAGCTGTTGTTTTAAAACATTTTCTATTAATGGGATGTTTCATGAAAGTAGGATATTAAAGTGGGAGGCACTAAAACTGTACAATTTTCTCCAAATTCTATTGATGAGAGTGTTTGAATTATAGTCACTTATTTAGTTGTAAATTGCCTGTGAACAGTAAGTGATTCTCAACTAAGTTGACAGGAAGTAGAATTTCACTATGTGCAATTTTTTTCCCATACACCTTTTTCTCAATTACCACTCAAGTTGTATCAAGTTGCTTGCATTAGGGGTGGGCCTAAGAAATGGAGAGGAAGAGGGAGGCTGGGCAGAAGTGGCAGTTTACCCAACATAGCTTTGAGGAATGAAGGGAGAGGAAGAGCAGAAACCTGGCCTTGATCCAGGAGTGCATCACACCTTTTGGAAGACAGAGGAGATGGGACAGATTATGTGCATGAAGGGTTGATGGCCAGAGCTTGGATTGAAGCCATTAAAGGGAGGAACTAAAGTCTTAGCCTGGGGTATTAGGAGAGAATCTGTTAACCATCAAAATTAAATTATGGTTACCACTGCAGTGACTGTTGGGACTTTGTGTCTCTGATGTGCAAGAGTCCTGACATCGGAGATGCAGTCACTGTGTGGATGGGAAGAGCGGGCTCTGAGGGTACACCTGCAGTTCCTGAAGCAGAAGGCATGCGTGCTGGCCACAGCCCCTGAAGCTGAGCTTGGCCAAGAAGAAGCATCCCCAAGTATCCTTTCTGCAGTCAGCTACAGAGCTCACTGCTGCTTCCTGCTGACAAGCAGAAGAGCTAATGGGTGAGGCTGGGGAGGTCTAGGGATGCTGGTTGGATTATAAACAATAGATAAGATAAATATCCATAAATCCATACTGCTATGAATGATTATATATGTAATTGAGGTGAAGGGACAGCTGTTCCTTATAGGAAATTTCAATTAAGAAATGAGGAAAATCAAAAGTCTTAACATAGTAATGTTGTTGTAGGCAAAGTCCTCTGTTAGATGCTCAAGTTAGTGAACAGAATTTTGAGGAGAAACAGGATATTTGCATAGTGCCAAAGTATCTGTTTCAACTACGTGAGATGATGAATATGTTAATTTGCTTCACTATTGTAACCATTTTACTATTTATATTTATTCTATAACATCATGTTGTATATAAATATATACATTAACATTTATTCTTTTAAAAAAGTATCTAATATACATATTCATTACAAAGGGAAAAATTATAATTTTACAGTAGAGAAAGCTGGCAGGGACAGTCTTAACCAAGCAATCAAGGTTAACATCACTAGCATAATGTCAGGTGACAACATCATAAGTCCCCCAAAATGGGGTGCTAAGAAGAGCCAAAATGCATAACCACACTGCAATCATGAAAAGCATCAGATAAACTCAAAGTGGAAGATAGTTTACAAAATAACTGGCTAGTAGTCTTTAGAAAGTCAAGTTCATGAAGGTCAAGGGAAGTGAGCTGCTGTCAGAGATGGGAGAACCCCAAGGAGGCACAGCTAATGCAGAGTAGGATTCCTGGGTGGGATCCAGAATGGAACAAACACATTAGTACAAAACTGGTGAAATCCACATAAAGTCCGTACTTTAGTTGACACTAATGTACCAGTTAATTTCTTGGTCTACTTATTTATTTTTTAGTAACTGTGCCTTGCTCTGTCACCCAGTTTGGAGTGCAGTGGTATGATCTTAGCTCACTGCAGCCTCGAAATCCTGGGGTCTAGCAACCCTCCCACCTCAGACTCAGGAGCAGCTGGAACTACAGGTGCATGTCACCCTGTCCATCTAATTTTTAAACTGTTTTGTAGAGACAGGAGTCTCACTGTATTGCCCAGGCTGATCTTGAACTCCTGACCTCAAGCAATCTTCCTGTCTTGGCCTCCCAAAGTACTGAGATTGCAGGCATGAGCCACCATATCCAGCCAATTCCTTGGTTTTGAAATTGCATTTTGGTTATGAGTCATTCTCTTATATTAGAGAGAGTGAGTGAAGAGTATATGAGAACTCTCTATTTTTGCTACTTTTCTACAGTCTGAAATTATTTCAAAATACAAAGTTAATGAAAAATTCCCATTATAATCTGATTTTGCAGTTCTTTTATGGACATTACTGATCCATCGGCCAAAACAAGGCTCTGCATAATTGGTTTCAAGCCATCTCTGCTGCCTTATTTCCCCAGATCGCCCTCTTTTTCTGCTGGCCATACTCAGCTTTGATTTTGTGAGCACAGGTTTGCTTTCCTGTCTTTGCATCCCCACCCTTGGTGCTCTCATTGCCTGCAAAGCTCTTCCTCATCACTGCCTGGGAATGTCCTCCTAAAGGTTCAAGAGCCAGTTCCTGTTCCCTTCTGTCATGTCTCCTTGGATTTCTACTAGTGGAATCATTCACTCTCTCCTCATTTCCTTGGTGCAGCGGGACTGCCTTATATTCTGTCACATATGAATCCATCTATCCCTTCATTAAATAACAGATATTTTCGAGCATCAGCTCTGTGCCAGGTATTGGGTATACAGAGGTGAATAAAATAACATAGTCCTTCCTTTGAGGAGCTTATAGTCAAGAGACAAAGACAGAAAGTAAACAAGCAAAACAATGAATAAATAAGTATATAGCTAAAAATTGTGGTGAGGGCTGTGTTAAAATACAGGAGCATGCAATGATAGTGATGGCATGGAGGTGGACAGACATTTTTAGATAAGACAGAGAGGGTTCAGGCTCACTTTGATGTGGAGATCTCTGCATCCAGTCAGCAAGAGACTGGGTTCTCAAAAGACATGCTCATGCCTGTGACCGCTGCAGCCCTGGTGCTTTCTGCCTGAGGATGCAGCAGAACCATATGGGAGGAAGGAAGAGATCTTGTTTGCCTGCCAAAACCATGAGGCAGGAAAAATAAACAGAAAACCCAGTACCTGGCTACTGAGAGGGTAAGAGTCTCAAGCTGTTGCCCTGGGTAGAGTGCAAGGGCATCACAGCTCACAGCAACCTCCAACTCCTGGGCTTAAGTGATTCTCTTGCCTCAGCCTCCCAAGTAGCTGGGACTACAGGCGCCTGCCACTTTGGTTGTAGTTGTCATTGTTGTTTGACAGGCCGGGGCTGGATTTGAACCCACCAGCTCTGGTTTGTGTGGCTGGTGCCTTAGCCGTTTGAGCTACAGGTGCCAAGCCATTAACGTACTGTGTTTATTTAGTAGAGGTCATAAATGATTGCTTTTCACACAGCGTGGTATGACTGTCTAAGCTTCATGCCCCTGATTTATTGTCAGAGATAGGGGGACTCCTCTTCCCTGCCCTCACTCCCCCAAAAGAACTAAAGCTCACAGATGACATTTCATGGATGCTGAGTCAAACCCAGCAGCTTCTCTGCATAGAAAAGCCTGAAGAAAGGCTATCATGAGGCTCACTCCTGGGTGACCCCTCCCAAGCCACGAAATCACTTCATGCTCAAGTTACTCTTCTGCTAAATGGGGATGAGGCCACTTGCCCCCTCTGCTGCACAGTGTTTCAAGAACTAAGTTAGGTAATGTTCTAGTACCTTCAAAAGAATAAAATTATATAATTAGTAATTATTTAAGGAATGCAGTTCTTCTTCTTATTAGTTCAGTCAGTAATCCGTGGTTGAGGAGGAAGTTCTGATAAAAGACTGAGTTGATTCTTCAGGGACAGTCTTTTTCCTGTGTTCTGGTCACACTGGTGCCTTGTGCTAATTGCCTGTGTGGGGGCAGAGACTCCCCTTGGGCTCTACAGAACCAGCTGGAGCAAACCAAGCTTCCTGGCAGTGAAACAAGCTTTTCTCCAAAGGTGAGGATTAGCCCAAGGGTAAAAAGTTGCAGCCCCAGCCATAAACTGGGGAGCACTCAGCATTACCACCCTTCAGGACACCACTCCTGCCCTCTCCTGGACGTACCAAGCTCCACAGCACAACAGTTTCAGGAGGTGTCTGCAGCCAAAGAGGCTATTGTCCAGAAGGAGAGTTAAAGGACAGAAGTTTAGCAAGAAAGCTGATGGTTTGGACTTGAGCCAAGAGAGAAGGTTGAGGAATGCACATCAACCCTGCTGAGGTGAGATGTGACCCCAAAGACACAAACAAAAGGTACAAAATCCATCACCAAGCAGAAGGGAGTCCCCTCCTCCACAAGAACAGCTCACAGTATACTCCATACAAACAAGCAAGCAGAGTTTAAATATCCTCCCATTTTATCCCACAGGAGAGACCCTCTAAAACCAGACCTCCTTTCCCCTATTAGGGTGCCATGGCATAAAACTGTATAAAACTGTATATATTCTCTACCTGCAATTTTGAACTCCCAGAACTCCCATCCACTCTCACCCTGAGGTCTGGAAGCCTGTCCCCCATGGAGTCCAGATTCTTGGGCATTTTCTCAAGGGGTGTGGACAGGGCTTGGGCTGTTGCTGATCTGTGATGATTCTCTGACACAGGAGTAAGGAAAGGATGGTCAACTGAGAGGGAACCATACAGGAGTGGCAGTGCCTCAAAGCACAGAGCAGCAGCCACAGAAGTGGGAACAGTAGGGCTCACACCCCTAGGGATATTTTGAAATGACACTTCCAGTCTCTCTGGGCAACAAGAGGAAGGTGGGCATCTCCTCCAGTGGCAGCCACTGGCAGAACAGATCTGGGATGGAAAAGCAGGCACTGTGAATAAAGGGTGTGCCTGAGGCTGTACCAGCCTGGGTGGAGTGCAGGGACTAGAATAAGTGCTTGCAGAGACAGCAGACTCCCAGGGCATGGCTGACACAGAGGACTGCTTTACTGAGCTTCAGATGCACCCAATCCTCAGGGGATGATAGCTGAGACAAAGGCAGGCAGGCAGAGGCTGGAACTAACAGCTGAGTAAGCTCTGACTGCATCTACTCCAACCCAAACTGCAGCCAAGACTGGGCAGTGGCACAGACAGGGCTGAGTTGCAGTTTCTGTGAACTCAAACAGCATCTGATCTGCAGAAGAATATAGCTGGGACAGAAACAAATTCTGTGAAGTTGTTCTGTTCGGTGAGCAACATCAATCAGGGACAGGGATGGAACTGAGTGAACTGCACCAAGCCCCATTAAGCACCTGAGGTTGTCAGGCCTCACCTCCCCCTGCCGAATACTGGCAGAGAGTGGCAGCCTGACTGAGGAGACATAGATCTCCTTGTGACTCAGGCAGGCGCAAACCCCTGGAGCATCTGCTCATTGGAGGGAACTGGGTCACAGCCCTACAGTGTTATCGGTGACTGGGTGTGACAGAGGTACAAGGTGGGGAAGGAGGCATCAACCTTCCCAGACTAATTTATTTGCTGGGTGGGTCCTTCTGACCCCACAGAGCACCGGAGTGAGTCATACTTAAGCTGCCAGCAGACCTCTGCTATCTAGTTGCCAGAGTCCTTTTGAACTCTCCCACCTGAGACCAGTGCTGGTTGGGAGAACTGATTTGTACCTCTAGAACTGGGCCAATCACCCAAGGACTATCCAAAGAGGTACCCTGGGTGTATGTTTGTCGGAAGGGTTGATTTTCCTTTTCTAATTGTCGCCTGTGGGGGTGGGGTGGGGGGGTGACTTAATTGCTGGTATTTCTCCACAGCTGAGACTTCAATCCAGAGTAATTGATTCACTAGGGTAGGACAGAGACCAGCTGAAAACAAAACAGAGCCACTTAGCCCCACCACACCAAGAAGGTCCCCAGTTTCTCAGGCCATAGCACTGTATGAGTCCTTGGCAAATCTCTAGGGGAAAAGGTACAGACTCCAGTCCCAGATTTTGGGCAAAGGACTGGCCAATCACTACTCCTGGAGCCCCCAACCCAACTTCTCCCTACCTGCTCATCTAGCCCATAAAATAATCATGGGGTGGAATCAGCAGAAAAACTCTGGTAACACGAATAACCAGAGTAGATCAACCCCCCACCCCCCAAGGAACAATTTGGCGGACACAACTGAAGATCCCATTCATAAGCAGATAGCTGTGATGTCAGAAACCAAATTCAGAATTTGGATTGCAAATAAGATCAATAGAGTAGAGATAAATTTGGAATTAGAAATTCAAGGAACATTTCAAAAGTTATCTCAAGAATTCAATGAATTCAAAGACAAAATCACCAAAGATTTTGACACATTGAGACAAGAATTTGCAGCCCTCAAAGATCTGAGAAATACAGTAGAATCCCTCAGTAACAGAATGGAGCAGGCAGAAGAAAGGATTTCTGACATTGAAGACAAAGCTTTTGAACACCTCAAAACTCTCAAAGAAGAAGAGAAATGGAGAGCAAAAATGGATCATTCTCTCAGAGAGCTCTGGGATATTGGAAGAAAACTAACATTCACCTTATAGGAATCCCTGAAGTAGATGAACTTGCTTCGCAAGGCATAGAGGCTCTTCTTCATGAGATTATGAAGGAGAACTTTCCAGACATGCCAAGAGATTCTGAAATTCAGATAGCAGACAGTTTCAGAACCCCAGCATGACTCGACCTGAATAAGATGTCCTCCTAGGCACATTATAATTAACTTCACCAAAGTTAATATGAAGGAGAAAATTCTGCAAGCAGCCCGATGGAAGAAAAACATAACCCACAAGCGGAGGAATATTAAAATGACTGCAGCTTTCTCTGCTGAAACCTTTCAAGCTAGAAAAGGGTAGTCATTGACTTTTAAAATCCTAAAACAAAATAACATTCATCCCAGGATCCTGTATCCAGCTAAATTGGGTTTAATTTATGATGGAGAAATTAAATACTTTAACAACATTCACATGTTGAAGAAATTTGCCATAACTAAACCAACACTCCAGGATATTCTCAGACCTATCCTCCATAATGACCAGCACAATCCTCCACCACAAAAGTAAACTCAGTCAGAAACTTTTGGTCACATACTAAGTGGATTAAAAATGGTGAAAAGATTAAAAATGTCCACTGGACTTTTGAAAAACATGATACCCAAAATTCTACCAGGCTTACCAATATTCTCGATTAATGTGAATGGCTTAAATTGTCCTCTAAAGAGGCACAAGTTGGCTGACTGGTTACAAAAACTCAGGCCAGATGTCTGCTGCATACAAGAATCTCGTCTTACCTTAAAAGATAAATATAGACTCAGGGTGAAGGGATCGTCATCTATATTTCAGGCAAATGGAAAGCAGAAAAAAAACAGGTGTTGCAATTTTATCCACAGATACAATAGGCTTTAAACCAACAAAAGTAAGGAAAGATAAGGATGGTCACTTTATATTTGTTAAGGGTAACACTCAACATGATGAGATTTCAATTAACATTTATGCACCCAACAAAATGTGCCTCAATTTATAAGAGAGACTTTAACAGACATGAGCAACTTGATTTCCTCCAGGACCATAATAGTCAGAGATTTTTAACACTCCTTTGTCAGTGTTGGATAGGTTTTCCAATAAGAAGCTAAGCACTTCAACTTAACTATTCAACAGTTGGATTTAACAGACATCTACAGAACATTTCATCCTAATAAAACTGAATACACATTCTTCTCATCAGTCCATGGAACATACTCCAAAATTGATCACATCTTAGGTCACAAGTCTAACCTCAGCAAATTCAAAAGAATAGAAATTATTGGAATTCTAGGAAGATGGCCCGACTAGTAGCAACCATTGGCAGAGGCTTCTGAGCAGAGGAATAAAAACTGGACAGAATTGGACTCTATGAAGCCAAAGACAGGGAGCTGAGCCAAGAAAGAAGTTTGGCAAGCTGTAACCCCAAGGAAGAGCATTGAAGAAACCAAATCATAGGTACAAATCCTATTGACTAGAGGACGGGAGACCCCTCCCCCATGCAGGGGTCCTGCCGCAGGCTATCTGGGAACAAGCAGGGAACAAAAGACCTCTCATTTTACCTAACTGAGACATCACCCCACCAGGCATAAAATTAAACAGATATTTTTCTTGACAAGTCCAAACTCCTAGTCCACCCTTTCCCCCTTGCATGGCGGTCTGAAGTTCTGTCCTCTGCAGATCACAGAGTGTTTTTGTCCTGAGAGAACTGGTCATGGTGTGGACAGCCAACCATCAGGATGGAATCTGTGACTAATGGGGAAGGAAGAGGGTGTGGGAAGAAAGGGACATTCGGTGTGAGGAGGAACAGTCCCCTGGTTATAACTATGCTTGGCCAGTGGCAATGTTGACCCTTGGTTCAGGCTGTGTCTGGTGGGACAGGGTGCAGAACCCCCAGCTCTGACAGCACCCACAGCAGGAGAGTGATTGCCCCATGTGGACTGAGTTTCGCAGACAGGGCTGGTCCCCAGCCCCTCCTAGGCCTTCAAACAGAGGCTTAATAGGCATGGATTGAGACCTGAGAGCAAGGGAGTGATCCTCTGATTCCAACTGAACCCTGGAGAAGTGGTTTACTGGGTGTGAAGTAAGACCTGAGGGCTGGGGCATGGCCCACTGTCTCTAGCGGGACTGGTGAACAGAGGCTTACCGGGTGAGGACTGAGACCTGTGGGCAGAGTGCAGTGCACTGACTCTAACAGAGCCTGCAAACAGAGGCTTGCCAGGCAGTGGACTGAGACTGGCAGGTGGGGGCGTGGTCCCCTGACTCCAACTGGTCTGGCAAGCAGAGGCTAGTCGGATGTGTACTGAGCCTGGTGGGTCGGGGGCACGGCCCCTTGCTCCAGCTGAGCCTGTGAGCAGAGAAGCAAACAACAGTGTGGGCTGAGTCTGGCAGGTGAGAGTGTGTATTCCTGGCTCCAATTGTGCTGTTGGTGATCCTTGAATCTCTCTCTGTTGGGCAGGGTTTGCACTGCCTGAGATAATTTGTTTGGAAGCCGTGTCTGGGGCTGTCCACTCAGGGACATTCTGAGGTTGACCTTTGAGTTCTGTAGTGGAAAAGAACTGAAGGGTGGGGGGCAGGGCACTGCAGCTGTTTGTATCTCTTCATAGTTGAGACTTAAACCTAATACTGTGGTTTCTTATGATAGGGTAGAGGTTGGCTGATATAAAACAGAGCTAGCTTGCACTATCTCACCAAGTAGGTCCTCAGAGTCTCTGGCTAAAACTCTGAAAGAGGCCTTTGTAAGGTTGTAGGAGACAAGCCACAATTATAAAGCCTAGCACTTTGGTAAGGTGCTATCTCTACTACCTGGGAACCCCAATTCAATCTCACCTTACCAGTTCTAATAATCAAACAGTGGAAAATAAACATGGGGAGGACCCAACAGAAGAACTCTGGCAACACAAATAACCAGAGTAGATCAACCTCCCGAAGAAATGACAAAGGAGATAAAACTGAAGATGCCATGCATAAACAAATGGTAGCAATGTCAGAAATCGAATTCAGAATATGGATTGCAAATAAGATAAATAGAATGGAAGAAAAGATAGAAATTCAATGAATTCAAAGTTCAAGTCACCAAAGATATGGACATAATGAGAAAAGAGATAGCAGAGCTCAAGGAAATGAAAAAGTTAGTTGAGGAGCTCCAAAACACAGTAGAATCCCTCAGTAATAGAGTTGACCTGGCAGAGGAAAGGATCTCTGAAACTGAAGACAAAGCTTTTGAACATTCCCAAACACTCAAGAAGGCAGACAAATGGAGAGTAAAAACTGATCATTCCGAGAGAGAGTTGTGGGATCACTCCAAAAGATCAAACATATGTCATATAGGAATTCCTGAAGGAAAAGAGGGTGGTATTAAAGGTACAGATGCTCTACTCCAAGAGATTTTGGAGGAGAATTTCCCAAGCTTTGCAAGAGATACAGAACTTCAGATAGCAGACAGTTTCAGAACCCCAGCAAGACTCAATTCAAATAAAGCATCTCTGAGAAACATTGTGATTAACTTTGCCAAAGTTAAGATGAAGGAGAAAATTCTGCAAGCAGCCAGAAGCTAGAAAAGCATCACCTACAAAGGGAGAAATATCAGAATGACTATAGATCTCTCAGCTGAAACATTCCAAGCCAAAAGAAGATGGTCATTGACTTTAAGTCTCCTAAAACAAAACAACTTCCAGCCCAGGATCCTGTATCCAGCTAAACTGAGTTTCATTTGTGATGGAGAAATCAAATATTTTAATGATGTAGACATGTTGAAGAAATTTGCCATAACTAAACCAGCTCTCCAGGATATTCTCAGACCCATCCTCCACAATGACCAGCACAATGCTCTACCGCCAAAGAAACTCACCCAGAAATTTTTGAACAAAACCCAACTTCCACAGTGGTGAAAGGATTAAAAATGTCCACTGGATATCTGAAAATCATGACACTCAAAGTACAACCATGCTTATCAAGTCTGTCAACTAATGTGAATGGTTTAAATTGTCCTCTAAAGAGGCACAGGCTGGCTGACTGGATACATAAACTCAGACCGGATATCTACTGTATACAAGAATCTCACCTTACCTTAAAGGATAAAAATAGACTCAGGGTGAAGGGATGGACTTGTATATTGCAGGCAAATGGAAACCAGAAAAAACCAGGACTTGCAATTTTAGTAGCAGACACAATTGGCTTGAACCCAACAAAGATAAAGAAAGATAAGGAAGGTCACTACATATTTGTCAAGGGAAACACACAACATGAAGAGATTTTGATAATTAACATTTATGCACCCTTCCAGAATGCTCCTCAATTCATAAAGCAGACACTAGTGAATATGAAAAACTTGATACCTTCCTGAACTATAATAGTTGGGAGATTTTAACACCCCTTTGACAGTTTTCGATAGATCCTCTAAGACGAAACTAAACAAAGAAATATTAGACTTAAACCTGAACTTAGAAAAAATGGACTTTACAGACCTCTTCAGAACATTTCACCCTAATAAAATTGAATATACATTCTTTTCATCCTCCAAAATAGATCATATCCTAGGACACAAGTCTAACCTCAGCAAATTTAAAAGTGTAGAAATTATTACTTGTATCTTCTCAGACCACCTTGGAATAAAAGTTGAACTCAACAGCAACGGGAATCTTCATACTTAAACAAAGTCATGGAAGCTAAATAATCTTAGGCTGACTGATAGCTGCGTCAAAGATGAGATTAAGAAGGAAATCACCAAATTTTTGGAACAAAATGACAACAAAGATACAAATTATAAAAACCTGAGGGATACTGCAAAGACAGTCATCAGAGGGAAATTTATGGCATCGGAAGCCTTCCTTAAGAAAATGGAAAGCGAGGAACCCAGATCTACAACTTAATGGATCATCTCAAGCAACTGGAAAAGGAAGAACACTGCAACCCCAAACCCAGCAGAAGAAAAGAAATAACCAAAATTGAGCAGAATTAAATGAAATTGAAAACAAAATAATCATTCAGAAGATCAAGGAAACAAAAAGTTGGTTTTTTGAAAAGATCAACAAAATTGATAAACCTTCGGCCAACCTAACCAGAAACAGAAAAGTAAAATATCTAATATCATCTATCAGAAACAATAAAGGAGAAATAAGAACAGACACTTCCAAAATTCAAAACATCCTCAATGATTACTACAAAAATTGCTATTCCCTGAAATATCA
>CAUYRH010104638.1:0-10457 GCA_963574655.1 Perodicticus potto
TATTAATCCTTTTGTGGGTTGATGGGCACAAAATTGTTGATTTGATATTGTACGAATCCAACAGGTCTGGTCCTCCTTCTCTAACAGATTACAGCCACTTCATTATTTGAAAATATCCTAAAGATATTTATTCTCACCTAACAGGCACAAGGCAGGGGTGTATGGCACATCTCCTGGGTGAAGGGCCCAACTACAACACGGACTTGACCTAACAAATGCCAACAGCGTAACCTAATCCTCTGTACTCTCACATTAATGTGAAATAAAAAAAGAAAAAACAAACAAACGAACAGATAAAATAAAATGACTCCTTACAATAACACCTACTAAATTGTATGGGAACTTGTTTCAGCCTATATAAACTACCTGTTACTTTATAAAGGGGTAATTTAAAAATATTTTTACTCCAAAAGTATATTTTGATCTAAAATTGTTCCATAAACTTTGCTAAGACATCACAAAAAATGTTAAGCAAGTACTAGAGGAAAATTCAGAACTGCTCATACATGTAACATCACTAAAAGATGGTGTGACCTTTAAATCCTTACCAAAGCAAGAAGATCTTTGGAGAAGATACTTTTTCAGCTTTTAGGACCAATTCTCTGTTGGGGTGCTCTGCTAGAACTACTGCCGGTTTCTCTCTTTTTGTACACAAGGATTTTGAGGAAGATTTCCCAAAGTTTAAAAAACATCTCTTGGAACATGGCAACATGACACGGCAAATGCCGAGTTCTTTCTCACTTAATTTTTACCTTAAGAGTTTATATCCTAAG
This sequence comes from Perodicticus potto, assembly GCA_963574655.1. NCBI lineage: Eukaryota > Metazoa > Chordata > Mammalia > Primates > Lorisidae > Perodicticus > Perodicticus potto. The sequence goes on from CAUYRH010104638.1 coordinate 774, forward strand.
AGACCTGTTTCACAAACTGAGTTTCTTAATATTCAGGATTTCAGATCTTTTCCTAACTTTGGCTCTTGCCAAAGAATTTTAGGAGATTTGCTTTCCTGATCTCTAGTATCCTACTTAATAGTCACTTGTTAATATCTGAGCTGACACTTAAACTTCTACAATCCCCAAAAGTGATGCAGCCAGGAAACTGAGAAGAGGAAGTTTTTGTAGGTATTCCTCCAGAATATATCCTCAGATACATCCACTTCCTGCAAGCTCTAATGCATTCAGCCCAGTCTAGACAGTGACACCTTTTCCTGAGCTATTACACTACTTCCTAACTCAGTTCCCAGCACCACTCTTCAAATTAACTACCCACTCGGCAGCCAATGACCTTAGTACATAATTCATAACAGGTTATTTTGCTTTTGTAAACAAAGCAAAACTAAAAACCAAAAAAAAACCTTGATGACTTTCTGTTGCATGGACCCTCAAAATTAATCTCTTACTACAATGTACAAGGGCCTAAATGATCAGGTCCCTGACTACATCATCAAATTCATCTCATGGCTCCCAACTTTCTTGGGCAGGCTGAATCCTCCCGGCCACGTCGCCTTGAACTCCTTTCCCTCTGCCTGGGTTGCTCACACATCGCATTGCTCCCTCCCTGCCTAGCCCCTTCATCTAGTTATTTCCTGGAATTCTTCAGTCATCCACATAAATAGTGTCCCCTAAGAAAGGCCTCCCTGACCATCTTTTCTAAATGAACCTCTTCTTTGGTTCATTTAGAAAATGACTCCATGTTTATTTTCCTTGCAGCCCTAATTTCAATATGTGATTTAGAGATGTGCTTACTTTTCAGGGTCTGCTTCTCTCGTGAGAGGGTAAGACCCACACGGCCAGGAATGTCACCTGGCACATAGTAGGGCATAAATAATTATTGAATGAATTGCCTCTTAAGACCTAATCCATCTTTATTACTCTTACTCATGAATGTAGATTGGATTCCCCACAAACACTCTCAGCCTCCATTAGCCCCTATTTTGAATGTCTAGTTTATTGATTGTCCTGCCAAAGCTTCAGTTACAGGAAGTTGGCACTGGGAAGAGAATTTCCGTGTGGGTCATTTCTCTGGACATTGATGCCTGAGTGAAAAGGGTAAGTGGTCGGCCAGATTCATGCACTGCTGCAATCCAACGATGCTAAATAGCAATCCAGCAGGGAGATTCGCTTCAGCATCCAATGTTAACTACGTAAGAATAAACACTCCCTGACTCCATTCTTCAGATATATTTTTGATCACTCTAAAAGTAGTCTCTTCCTTCTTAAGCTTATGCCAATGATATCATATGTAAATGTGAACATACAGCTCTCTTGAACACCAATTATGGGAACGGGAATGTTAACATGGCACGAGGTGCTCTGCAGCACAACGCACAACTTTCTAAGGACAAACCTTCAAGTCATTCTCTGCTAATTACAGATTTCAGCTGGGCTGAAAGCAGACTTGATTGCTACATGCTTGAGCAGCGAGAGGCGTGCCTCTCCTCTCTCTTGGTTCATCAAAGACTACCTGTCTCAAAGTAAAATAAACCAGTAAATTAAGTTCAGCAACACTTTAAACATAACCCTTACTAATGTCACAATTGATTTATTAAATTCAAATGTCTTTAGCTGACTAAACAAGAAATAATGACAGGCCACGTTACACATGATGAGTTTGGGGCCCAGCTGCCAGAGCCAGGTTCTGTTGCCTAAAATACCCTCAACTCCCGGACTGCCTGTGAAAATCCTTCGCTTTCCCCAAGCTCCATGTAGAAAGTCCTTGGGGTAGAATTCACCCCCCTCACGTGTTCCCCACTGTATGTTACACCACACCAGTGCCTTACTGTTAATTCAAGATGATGAGGCCTCATCTGGGGCACTTGGATGTCTCAGTGCCCAGAAAAACTCAAAACGGGATGAGCAAATAGTCACAAATAGCTTCACATCGTTATATGGCTGCACACTCTGCCTGAAACCGAGTGCAACTCACAGCAGAGCAAAAGCCCTGAGCAACAGTGAGAACCTGTCTCTACCAAAAATAGAAAACATTAGCCAGGCACAGTGGTGGGCTCCTGCGTTCCCAGTTACGTGGGAGGTTGAGGCAGGAGGATCACTTGAGCCCAGGAGTTTGAGGCTGCTGAGAGCTATCATGATGCCCCTGGACTCAAATCAGGGCAACAGAGTGAGTTTATCTCAAAAAAAACAAACACACGAAAGAAAAAAGTGGGAGTGAGAAGTGAGGTTGTTCTAGGAATCTCATCCTCTTCTCCTGGGACCCATGCCATAGCCCCATAATCAGGGTCAACAGGATTCACATTCTCAGTCTAATCAATACAGCTAATTAATACAGTCTAATTAATTTCCTCTAATTAATACAGCTCCTGTTGTTCTAGTGCCACGGGCCTCATCAGTGGCAGGTGATACTAACGCAAGCGTTCCTGAAAATAAAAGATGAGGATCTCTCATTTCCTTACATGTTACAGTGACGCTCTGTGAGATCTCTGGGGAGATGCCTGGCAGAGCAAAATTTGAGTTTCCACCCCATGTGCCGGTCAACAGTCTATTGAGAATATTTTAAAAAATGATTTTTGTGCTGCTCAGCGATGACAAGTCTAGATTTTTTTTTTTAAAGTAGGATTTCTTTTTTTTTTTTGCAGTTTTTTTGTTTTTGTTTTTGACAGGGGCTGGGTTTGAACTCGCCACCTCTGGTATATGGGGCCAGCGCCCTACTCCTTCAGCCATAGGTGCTGCCATTTAAAGTAGGATTTCTTATCAACGGTTGCATACACCTAGTTCAAAGTAGATGAAAAAACACTTTCTGACTCATGACAAAACCAATGGTTAAGCATAAAAACAGGAATCCATAGTATAACATTTTCAAACCAATGCTCACTTTTGGACTCTGAGCCAAGACTCTTTACCTAACCCAGAATGTAACTGAATCACAATAATACTTTATATTTACAGACTGTATTCTTAAGATGCCTAACATGTCTTAGCAATTCATCACCTTGTAGGCAGCCATTACTGGGATATCATTTTTTAAAATTAAACAATGGAAGAACAGAATGCAGACACCGCACTCTACACGTAAACTCTAATACATTATCTCACTTACTGTACACAGCAGCACTGCGGGCGAGGTGTATCATTTCCATTTTGCAGGTTAGGAAACTGTAATTCTTTAAGGATCATTGAATTTTCTATAATTCTGAAGCTGGTAATTGGCAATTTAGTTGTTGTTAGCAAACAGTAGCTAGTAAGAAGTAGTAATAAGTAGTTAGCACTATGTAGCAGCTACCAAGGAGTAATTTAGAAATCCAAACCACATTGGCTACAAAAAGAGCAGACCTGTTCAACATGGATAGAGGGAAATTCACCATCTCAAGAAATATATAGGCATTTGAGTCCAGGGGTAGAGCGAAACAGCCAAATAGAAAACTCCATTGATTGTCCCTCTACGCGAACACCTAATTCAACAAATATCCACTCAAACAAGCACCTTCAGCAAAACCAATGGTTTTAACATTATATCAAGGAAAAGGAACTGAGGAGGGCAGAAAAGACAGTCTTGCACTGCTTAGGGCACCCCACCCCATCCCCTGGCAGTGCCGTGCCAGCATGGATGGAGGGAATCTGTGTGCCGAGGGAGGGACAGTGAAGTCATTATGGGGCTCTGCACTGAAACCCAGGGCTGCCCAGGCACAGAAGAACACAGCACAGGGTGGAATTCCTCTGGAGCCCATGGGGGGAGCATTTGAACAGCCCGGCTGGAGGGAGAATTCCCCCCACAGGCATACTGAGTTCCTCTCCCCACCCCCAAATCTGAGTTTTCATTACCCCCACCAGTGGCAGAAAAAGGGGCCTAGACTAAATCCCAAGGCAGTCAGGCCACAGGGCTGTAGTCAGGCCACAGAATTTTGCTTTGCTTCTTGGGTACCAGCTTAGCCACAGTGAAATTAAGTATATCAAGCAGGCTGTGAGGCCCCTGAAGCCTTTGTTCTCGAATGGCATTTCTGGACCCACCCTGAGCCAGAAGGAAAGATGCTGCCCTGAAGAGAAGGAGCCAGTCCTGGCAGGAGTCAGGTATGACTACAGAGCCGTTGAGCTTTGAATGAACCTCAGAAGTAGCTGGGCAGCAGTCACCACTGGCTCTGGGTGAGACTGGGCAGGCTTCAGGTGTGACCTGGTACTGGTGGCCAGGAGGGAGTGCCCACATCAGCCCTCCATCAACTCTAGCAGCCCAGCACAGACAGTGAACGACTGCCTGGTAATCCAGGGAATTCTCTTGTATCTTACCCCAGCTTACTAAGGCCGTGCCATCAGGAGTTGTCCAGAGTCATAGCGTTGCTGGGCTTGGGGTACCCCTAGTCCTGATTTAGCTGCAGTGACCAGAGACTCAGACCACAAAGCTTGATTCTAGTTGTGTGTCTGGAAAACCTTCTCGAGAAGGACAGGTTCAAATAAGCCCAGATGGTGAAGATCAAAATAAATACCTAACTCTTCAGTGTCCAGACATTGACACACATTCACGAGCATCAAGAACATCCAGGAACATGATCTCACCAGACTAGCTAAAGAAGGACCAGTGATCCACACGGAGGGATGGAGAGAGGTGACCTTTCAGACCAAGAACTCAAAATAGCTGTCCCAAAAAAGCTCAATGAACTTCAAGATGACACACAGAAGGGGCTGAGAAGCCCATCAGAGAAACTTTGAGACTGAAATAATAATAATAATAATACTAGGGAGGAATTCTAGAGCTTAAGAATTCAACTGAAAAACTGAGAAATGCATCAGAGGAGTCTCTCAACAGCAAAGACAGAATCAGTGAGCTTGAAGACAGGCCATTTGAAAACTCAGAGGAGAAGGAAGAGAAAATAGTAAGAAAGAATGAAGCCTGCCTGGAAGATCAAAATATAGCCTCAAAAAAGCAAATCTAAGAATTACTGGCTTTAAAGATATAATAGAAGTTAATACGTTCCTTTTGGAAAGATGTTTGGAGAACACTTAGAGATCTAAAAATAGACCTGCCATTTGATCCTATAATTCCTCTACTAGGCATATATCCAGAAGACCAAAAATCACATTATAACAAAGATACTGGTACCAGAATGTTTATTGCAGCCCAATTCATAATTGCTAAGTCATGGAAGAAGCCCAAGTGCCCATCGACCCATGAATGGATTAATAAATTATGGTATATGTATACCATGGAATACTATGTAGCCTTAAAGAAAGATGGAGACTTTACCTGTTTCATGTTTACATGGACGGAGCTGGAACATATTCTTCTTAGCAAAGTATCTCAAGAATGGAAGAAGAAGTATCCAATGTACTCAGCCTTACAATGAAGCTAATTTATAGCTTTCATAAGAAAGCTATATATCTAGTAAGTTTCACAAGAATATGGTTAAAGGGGTAAGGGCGGGGAGCAGAGGTGGGAGGATGGCTGGAGGGAGAGTAATTGGTGGGACGACACCTATGGTGCATCTTAGAAGGGTACAGGTGAAACTTACTAGATGTAGAATATAAATGTCTTAACACAGTAACTAAGAAAATGCCATGAAGGCTGTGTTAACCAGTTTGATGAAAATATTTCAAATTGTAAATGAAACCAGCACATTGTACCCCATGATTGCATTGATGTACACAGCTATGATTTAATAAAAAAAAAGATGGAATAGAAAGAGACTAGGGTAGAAAGTTAAGTTGAGAAATAAACAAACTAAATCACATGGGTCATCAGGACAATGTCACAAAATACAGAATTAGTGCCACAGTATAATCAGACCCCAGTCAGAAGTAATGGGATAAGGAAAATTCATACAAGATTTAAAGATACTCTCTAACCTATAAATACCACATTAGAGCAAGGAGAAATTGACCAGAAAAAAAAAAATTCCAGGATACCATTAATTCCATCTTTTCGGTTATTTCTACCATGCTAAGATGTTTTGCTAATTACACCAGTGCCTTTTAAAGGCTTCCTAAGTTAGGGAAGTGGGTGGCTGTTTATGTGTTTGAGGCAAACTTCTCTTCTCTCCCTCTAAAGACACTGCTGTGAAAGGAACTGTCCCTTGTGGTAATGTTCTGATTCTGTCTGCAAGATCAGATTCTGGCCTGCTGATTTAACCCAGGTACCACTGTGGCTAATCCAGATACGGGCACACTTCATTTGGAGTTTTCCCCGGAGATCTTGGTAGATAGAATTGTGAGAGTTCTCTCTCCTCCTGGGTGGTAAGAAGGTGAGCTACAGCCGTGGGTGAAGGAATATCCTGGCCTGGAAATTAAAGTGAACTCACAAAGGAGAGGAGAGGGTGGGAGGAAAGGGAGAAAGAAAGAGAGGGAGAAAAAGAGGAGGGGAGAAGGATAAGGAGGAAGAATAGAAAGGGATGGAGACAGGGATGCCAAGGCAAGGTCCATCCTTACCCTTCTGTGGTCTCACTTTCTATACACATAAAATCCCCCCCTTTTCTTTTTTTTCTTTCCTTTTTTTTGCAGTTTTTGGCTGGGGCTGGGTTTGAACCCAGCACCTCCGGCATATGGGACTGGTGCCCTACTCCTTTAAGCCACAGGCGCCACCCCAAAATTCCTCCCCCCTTTTTCCCATCTTCTTCTTTATTACAATGATCAACTCAAGTTATGTAAGAAAACATGTTCATTACTAGGCAAAATTCTTATTTCCATGTCTGTATCAAAAGCAATGCTATAATAAGTCAAATCAACACTTATTGATGGAGACAGGAAGAAGGGAAAGGAAGTGTGGCTTGTGACAAAGGAAAGCTATGCCCGAAATGAGGACACAAAACAGCTCCTTGGAAAAAAGACCAAAATGCAAATGTCCGAGCAATTAAAGTATAAAATAAAAATACATAGATGCGTTGTTAGGAAGCGTAAGACTAGGTGTTGAGCAAAAGATGCTGAAAATCAATATTGTAGGAGTACAGAAGTGAGAAACAATCAGGGTAGGGAACAATAGGCCATTTGAAGTATTTGTAGTTCTACTTGAGGTTCTTCTCACACCAGTGGGGACTGGACAAGAGGTCTCACAGTTTTCACCGCCCACACCCTCATCTCCTCTTGGCTTCCCAGGGTTTTCTACACATTCCTGGACAACCTGTCTGATAGAAATCAACCTCGGCCCTCCATGAGGGCTCTTGGTTTAATGCTTTGCCAGCTTGAAATTTGTGTACAAGAGACCCACATTTTCATTTTATACTGTTTCTCAGAAATTACACATAAGGCGTTTCACTAAGGAAAGGAATAAAACCATTAATTTGGACCCATAGTCTTGGCTTTTCAGAGCAGCCTGGTTATCATTTATCAACAGGCAGAACAGATTTTGGAAGTCAAAGGGCAAATCTGCCCTCCCTTGCCTGCCACGTGTTTCTCCCCAGTCCTTTCTTAAAAGCCAGTGACTTAAAAAGATGAGAAGTCTCCGTAAGGAACACTCAGAATGTGTCAATTCACAGCACTGTCAAAATCAAAGGAAGGTCACCAAGCCTGAAGCCTGAGTCCAACAGCTCATGGCATATTTCTAGGACATGAAGCACAGGGTGAAGTCAAAAGAAAAAAATAAGGGGGGGTTCTGGCTGAGTTTTTGGAAATACTTAGAGAGTGAAGAAAAGCTCATTCTGGGCATGTCCAATGCACAAAACACCATTAAATAGTGGCTTGTTGACAGCGGTATCTAGAAACACAACTGTGTTGTGGAGCAGCACTAGACAGGCGTGAGGTTGCTTAGGGAGCTGTGTTTGAATTAGTCAGTTTCAGTGTCTCCTCGGAGGCATGGTCTCACGTGCTTATGCTCTGGTGTGTGGCAGCAGAAGAGAGCTATGAGGAGGGTGTCCCCTATGTCTTTGTCCTGGATCTGCACAGGCTACGCCAGACGTGACACAGCCATTCTTCCCCTGCAAAGTCCTTGCTTCCCCAACGGGCATTAGAGCAGCTACTCCAAAGTGACAGGGTCACACATCCCACCTTGTTGATGCCTAGATCACACCACCGCCAGTCTCACTGAGGTCTACAATCAAGTTCATGAACTTGCCATCGTGTGCTCACATTAGCAGCACTGCACAATCAGCTGGGTAAGGCTGATTGGTAACATGACCCTGGGGCATTAGTGTCTCACCGCTGGGCTCCTCTTGATGTGAGCAGTGTCTTGCTGTGTGGCATTCATTATTGGTGTGTGTTTTCATGTGCTATACAACAGCTCTGATGGCCGTTCCAGAAAAAGAGTTCTGAAACGGCTTTGCAGGTTGAACTAGAAGCTGACAGTGCACAGCTTCCCAAGGGGAGGACTTGGAAGGTGACCCTAGTGATATTCAGCAATGACGGATGGAGCCCTGTTTGTAGGATGAGCTGGAGAACTTAACTGTCAGACCTCATATGATACAAATAATTGTGCAAGGTGAAATTCTCCTTTTTCCACTTTGAACCTTAGTGTGAACAAGTTTTGACCCTTTTCTAGGGAAACACATTTAGTTAGTGAGAAAGAAGCCATGTGGAGACCCAGGGTGGGGCATTAAGGGAGGTGATATGTTAAGGTTAAAAAAACAAAGTTTCTCTTTACAGTTTTCCAAACTGAGCCAAGCTTTTTGTTAAAAAGTCACTTAATATATGACTAAATATGAAGGAAAAGAATAATAATTCAAATATTTTCTTTTCTTTTCTTTTCTTTTTCTTTTTTGAGACAGAGTCTCACTATGTCACCCGTGGTAGAGCACTATGGCATCATAGCTCACAGCAATCTCCGACTCTTGGACATAAGGGATTCTCTTGCCTCAGCCTCCCAAGTAGCTGGGACTACAGGTGCCTGCCACAATACCTGGCTATTTTTTTTTTCTTGTTGTTGTTGCAGCTGGCCCAACATCAAACCTGCCACCCTTGGCATATGTGGCTGGCATCATAACCACTGTGCTATGGGTACTGAGCCCAAATATGTCTATTTCTAAGCAGTGATTTCTTATACCTGAGTGCATGGACATTTAACTAAAATCTCATACGTTCACTTCTACTGATGGATTTGGTGGTAGAATAAGCTCAGTATCTTCAGAGTGGGTGTTTAAAGGGTTTTGCTTCTGTTCAAACTGCTCTATTTTTCTTACCACTATTTACACAGAGGCAGAGGCTTAATCTCTTCTGGTGAAGAACCTATGGAGTCTAGCCGATTATCTGGAGGGGTGAGCATGAGTCTGGAATATTCTACACGCCCAGTAATTGTCAGCAATTCATTTCACCTGACTGAATTAAGCATCAGAATTAATTCACAAGTGAAAACTAGGTGGACGGCTTGGTGCCCGTAGCTCAGTGAGTAGGGTGCTGGCCACATACACCGAAGGTGATGGGTAAGAGCCTGGCCCGGGCCTGCTAAACAATGATAACTGCAACCAAAAAAACAGCCTAGTATTGTGGTGGGCATCTGTAGGTCCAGCTACTTGGGAGGCTGAAGCAAGAGAATCACTTAAGCCTAAGAGTTTGAGGTTGCTGTGAGCTGTGATGCCATAGCACTCTACTGAGGGTGACACAGTGAGACTCTGTCTCAAAAAAAAAAAGAAAGGAAACCAGGCGGATGATTATGATTTCGTATGTAAGCAGATCAGAATGAAGACCATAGCAGAAAACAGTGGAACTTTGTGGTAGAGATGAACAAAATTC
>CAUYRH010104644.1:0-34387 GCA_963574655.1 Perodicticus potto
CCTTTGTCAGAAGCATAACCTGCAAAAATCTTCTCCCTTTCTGAAGGTTGTCTGTTTGCTTAACTTACTGTGAAGAGCACTTTTTTAAACAGAACTTTTTACCATGGAACATTTTAGCATCCAAAAGGAAAAATAATAGTATAATGAATTCCCACAAACTCATGGCTCACTTCAACATTCTTGTTTCAAATACATTCCTACTTTAAATAATTTTGAAGTAAATTCCATATACCATATCATTTTAAAAGCACACAGTATATGTTTTTAAAAAACAAGCTTTACAAAACTCTGCAATACCATTAACAGACTTAAAAATGGAATGGTAATTATGTAATGTCCCCCCAAAACTCCAATCACTATTCACATTTCCTTGCTTGTCTCGTCATTTTTTTGCGGGATATACATTGCAATTGTTTGAGATGTCTGACGAGTCACTTTTTAATCTATAAATGTTCAGCTTCCGTCTTGCTCTTTTTGTTTTAACCTCTTATGTTTCTGAAGTGAGAAAACCGGGTATTTCTCTTGTGGATTTCTGTACACTCTAGATTTTGCCAATTGCGTCCCTAAGTGATTCTTTAACACATTTCTCTTCCCCTGTACGCCCTGTTGAGGTAAGAGGAGTTAGACTGTGAGGCTTGATCCAATTTGCAGGGAAGGGGGAGGTAATACTTGGTAGGTAGCATTGCCTCGTTTCATGGGGAGTTTATTAGGAGAGTCTGGTGGTCTTTTATTATGATGTTAAGGATTCATTGATGATCATTGCTTAGATCTAATAATTTTTTAGAGTTGCAAGATAGTGAGAATTCTAATTACATCCTTTCTTCATTTATTAACCAAATATTCCATAGAGAGAGGTGTGCCATCATAACAAACATGATACCTTGAGAATATAGTTCATATAGGAAGAGTAGGGGGAAATGATTGATTCTTCTCCTTTTCTGTTTTTCAGGCTAATGAAAAATGACCAATGAGGTGTGTTGTTTTTCTTTAAGAAGTACTTCAGACTCCTGATGTTAAATACATTGGATGTGATTTGATTAATTTTACATTTTCTCTTATATGAAGTTAAAATCTTCCCATCTTTAGCATTTGGGGACTTCTTTAAATTGGCTCGTGAGTCTTTTTTGCGGATGTGTCAGGGTGTTTCAGGGTCATCTTGTATGTTCAGAGTAGTTGCAGGGCCCTCGTTTCTTTTAGGGGTGCTCATTATATTGGGTTGTTGGTTATGTCTGTGCCCCGTTTGGTGGACAAATCTAGGAAATACATGTCTACACACGTTTTAATGAGAAATTATGTCACAACTTTATATTAAAATTCATAGTTGAAATTAGGGATTACAGATATGTACATTTTACTCTGTGTATTATCTATCTCTTTTCCTTAAGCTTAAAAATGTTAGTTCTTACCCTATCAACATAATTACTTACTTTTTTTACCTAATGTTATTACCACAATATGACTACCAAATGTGATTTTTAAATTTTGGAGTTTCTTTTGTCCCAAGGGTACATAACACTAGGGATATATAGTTTTAGAAATGTGTCTTAAAGTCACATGAAATAGTTCCTTTCCATGTGGATACCAAGTTGAAATGCAGGATCATTTGTTTCATTTTGCTTTTACATTTGTTAAGGTTTAAAAAAATAACTTTCTAATCTTGCTTAAATTTTAAATAAATCTTGTATCATTCCAGAATAATAACTGGAAAAAAAAAGTAAGGTATAGAATGTGTATATAGGTGTAATGAAAAAATATCTAGCTTCTTTTCTCTCCTTTTCTACCCTGTTCCTCCCTAATAGGAGTTTTCTTTTTTAAAGTTTTAAGTTTATTCCTTGTGCTTTAAAAGTAAGAGCAACTCTATTTACCTATCCATCTCTTTTCACCTTTCCCTTAGAGAAACAGTATTCACCATTTTCTCCACTTTGTCTGTTGTATCTCGAAGTATAATCTGGAGATTAGTACGTAGCAACACACAGTAAGATGTTTTTACAGTTGTATATGACCGTGCATGTGTATAGATAAGTGTGTTGACACACACACACACACACACACCCATCCTATAGTTAACTAGAAATGCATTGATAAACATTGGGTTACCTTTTTTTTTCTTCTTTGAGATAGAGTCTCACTCTGTTGCTGGGACTGGAGCATAGTGGTGTCATAACAGTGCAGTGCAGCCTCAGACTTCAGTGATCCTCCTGCCTCAGCCTCCCAAAGTGCTAGGATTACATTGTGGACCACCATACCTGGGTTTGGGCTACTTTTTTGGAATAGCTTTTTTGGGGTCAAGTGGGAGTATTGAGAGGAATGTGGGTTTGGGTGCCTTGAGGCTTGCCTGGTTCCCCTTTTGCAGAGTGCTGTGTTTCCTGGAAAGGGCTGGGGCACCACTGCCCAGTTTGTGTGTTCTGTTAGCATCTAGTATGGTGTGAGGCAACAGGGGCTGCCGGGGGCCTTCCACGAACACTGTGAAAGGGTCCCCTTAGGACAGTAGAAATATTCCAAGAGCCAGTTTCTGGCTCTCAGGACTAGGCAGCAGGAGGGAAGGGTACAAAGCATGGGGCCGGTTCCTGTCAGAGCAGAGGCCCAGTGTGCATCTTTTAAACAGTTTCATCATTTAATAGCACACTTAATATATATTCCCCATAATTTCTCTTTTACATACTGTGGTTTTCAGAGCTTTTCCTTTTCTTCTTCTTTTTTTTTTAAATGTGCGAGTTAGACTTTTCCACAGGGGGCTTAAAAAAATACTTTTCAATGGTGTTCTACTTCAGACATTGAAATGAGGGAGTTCATTGAAAGTTTACTCCTCAAAGCAACTATGCCTTCCTTGCAAGTTCATTCTAAATGAGCAAAGGGTGACTTCCTAAGTCATTTAAAGAGAAAGAGAGGACTCTGAATCCAACTGTTTCTTTGGTCATCCTGGGCCACACAACTCCAGAGACTAAGTCCCCTGGAGTTTTACCTTTAAGAAGAAGGAAATGAGGTTGCTGGATTTAAGGAAATCAGTGTCACACAGACATTTATAGCTCTAATGTAGGACTCTTTCAACTTTTTTTCTGTTGCTAAAATAAACTAAAAGGCATTTAGCATCTATGTTCCTATAGGAATATTCACCAGGCATTTCCATTTCTAACAACTGATACCTGATAGTGGGCCTCATTAGTTTATGTGTGAACTATGAAAGAAGAATCCTTTCAGCAAACATTTATTGAGTACTATTTATATGCTAATCTCAACGGGGCACCAAGAACACTGTATACTTGGGCTGGAACACATCCATTCTTGGGTATGGAAGAGGAAGGGAGAGAGGTCGTGCAGTTGATACAAACTGAAAACAGGACACTGTCACCATGTTTTTCTTTTTGCTTGTTCACTAAGACAGCATTGGGATAGGCAGATAATCCCTAACAAGCTGGAGGTCTTTGGTGGCAGATGTGAAGAGACCCTTGCATAGACATCCTGTGACGTGGATGGGTGCAGGAAATGCATTTCCTGTTTCTTTCTTTCCTTGTTTAAGTGCAGTTTCCCCTCCATAAAATGGGGCTGAGTCCATCCTGCCTGCCTCACTGGAAGGCTAAGAGCTGTCACTGGACACATGTGACAAGTGTACCTACCTAGTAGATGAAGGTTTAGGAGCTGCAGTGTTGTTGTTTTTCATTACATCAGGGACCAGGAGCAAGAACTTTGAACTTGTAACTTCCTGCTTTATACTCAGATGCTGTTTTCATTAGGGTGCCTCTTGTGACGTTGGTAACCAACCTAAATCTTGGGGAATGTAATTTAAACAGACATCTGTGGGATTGATTTTAAGCTCCTGGAGGTTCAGAGACCATGTTTCTCTGAACTAATTCCACATTTCATTCTTTCTGATGAGATGTTTTTCCTTTTGCCTCTCTGGGGAAGATCAGCAGAGCCATCGACACCTGCCCGTCCCTGACGGTGGCACACCATCTCACACACTCATTGCAGACAGGTTAGCATGTGGAAAATGATTCTTTAAGGAGGGAATATGCAATTTTGACTTCATAAATGATTTTCAGGGAGTTGTAAAACTACCCTGGTGAGTTTTCTCAAGTTCTATTCTAGGGTAAAGAAAAATGGGAAAAAAAGTTTTTTTCTGTATTACTAGATTCAAGTTTAAATAAGCTTTTGTTAGGACATGAGTGAGCGTCTATTTGACAGATGAACTTGCTAACAACTCTTAGAGGACTCTGCATTAGTGCTAAGAGCCTGGGGAAAAGCTGGAAGAGTACAATAGACACAAAGTTCCTTTAGTGCTCGGGGCTGGGTGAACAGGATGGCTATGTGCAGTGTGGTAGCTCCTGAACCTCCCATGCAACTGTCTTTGCTTGGCAGATTTGGGATTTTACTTCTCACACTCACATATGCCTTGCTTGGATTGTGATATACATTCACCCAAGAGGGACGAGAGGCTAAGATGGGTCATTTGCATTTATTTTTCCTGTGGAATTAAAAACTATGATGCATTTCAGAAATGTTTTAAAAATTCAGGATGTTTTAAAAGTCCAGAAAAAAATGTTAGATGCTAGCTTTCTGTTTACCCAAAGTGGAGGGGAATGTTTTAATTCAAGTATGATATACTATGTTTTTAAAAATTAAGGTTTCTATAATATGTCTTGATCTATGATATTTTTGATCAAGAAGATTGACTTTTTTTTTGTAAGAAAGATACTGGGAAATGGAAAATATTAAGACTGTTATCTGTCTTAGGAATAAGAGGTATTGTAAAAAATTAGAGCTACTGATATTACCCTAAAAATAATACCTTATGTTTTATAAGATTTCATGGTAATGAGCAGTACTAATCCTCACTTTTAATAGTACCTTTTATTCATAAAGGTTATCTTCTAAAAAGGCCTGGGAACTCATTACTTAGTCATCCTATTGACATTTTTACTACTTTAATAAAGAAGTAAAGGCTGGGTACAATGACTCCTATAATGCCAGCACTCTGGGAGGCTGAGGCAGGAAGATCCTTAGGGCTCAGGAGTTCAAGACCAGCCTGAGGAAGGATAAGACCCCATTTACTAAAAATAGGAAAATTAACCAGGTGATGTGGCAGTTGCCTCCCAGCTACTTGGGAGTCTGAGGCAGGAGGATCACTTGAACTCAGGAGTTTGAGGTTGCTGTGAACTAGGCGGACACCATGACACTGTAATCTAGGGCAGCAGAGTGAGACTCTCTCTCAAAAACCAAACAAAAAGAACTAAAACCACTAGTTTGAAAGATCATGTATAAGGTTTGACAGTTAAGTTGGCAAACTTATCCCAGAAAAGTGCTACATACCTCATTGCTGAATATCACTATAGTCACTTTCAAGGTACTCTCCTTGGGAAGTTATATACCAATGCCAGCACCTAGGGCCTCCCCCTCCCCCCCGCCAAAGAAATTTTGGAGCTTTTTTTGGAATGACCATCAGCGTTGTCATCATCTGAGGTCTGACAGTTAAGTTCACAAACTTGCCACTAGGTACTTACATTTACAGCACTGTATAAACTACTTGGTGAAGTTTCATAACCTTGGTATATCAATAGCTCACAGCTGTGTTCACGCGGAAGTGCCTTGCTGAGTGGCATTCATTATTTCATGTTCTTAGGTGCTGTACAACAACAGCTCTGAAGACATTCCAAAAAAAGAGTTCCAAAATTACTTTGAAGGGTGGACTAGGCACTGGCGTCTGTGCATAGTTTCCTAAGGGGAGTACTTTGAAGGTGACCATAGTGACATCCAGCAATGAGTACATAGCACTGTTTCTAAGATGAGTTTGTAAACTTAACTGTCAGACTTCCTAAATTCTTGATGGGGCAAAGAGCCTTGCTGTGACAGTGCTGTATGGTTCCTTTGTGTTTATTTACACCTTTGGAGCCTCAGGGTCTTTCATTATAAAGCTGGAATGGTAACGCCTCCCACAGGGTCACTGTGAAGATCACATCATCAGGTGCGTGTGGAGCACGTGATCCCTGCCTGTTGGTGGTTGAGTTACTATTATTCCCTTTTAACACCTGAATTATTGGATTTATAACTAATGTAAGATTTCCTAGATTACATGACTAAACAGTACATGTGGATTGTTCTACATATTCTCAATCAGAATTAAGTTTCATTATTATTTAGCATGCGTGTATTAGTCATTTTAGGAAATTGAAAATACCATGTTGATAAAATATGTTTTTAAAGCACCATCATCTCCTGATATTCCCCGCCCCCTTTTTGTCTCTCTTGTTTGTCTGTTTGCTTGCTTTTAATTTTGCCTCTGCTGATGATTTTTGGTGTTCAGGAAATGATGAGTTTCATATTGTGACTTGAATTTCAAGATCTCTTGAAGAGAGATAATCAGGGTTGTAGAGCTATATGAAGGATCCACTTGAGGAGGCTAAATTTTCTTTCTCTCTTTTTCTGACAACCCTGATGGAAGTAATAAAATGAATGTGACAATTTCACCAAAGGTGTTTAGTGATACCACATTGACTTCATTAGGCTTGTATTATGTTAATGAGAAACTTTCTGCCTGCCCATCTGTCAAAGTCAAATACGCTGAGATATGTACTTCTTGTGTGTAATATAATTGTCTTAAATCCTTAAACTAATTAGCTAAATTAGGTTTAAGATTGCTTTAAATTTCTTATATGCCAGTCTTTTTTTCTTTCTCTGTGTGTGGCTTTATGTAAGGGATTGGCAAAGCTTGACCAAGGGAGGGTCAGATGCCATTGGTTCCAGATTATACATAATAAAATAGTCACTAGTGTACTTTGAAGAAAATTCCTTTTGTTTTCTTTTCAAGACTTAGAACCTAATTTGGCTTGGTAGAAAAGGAAAAGCTTAGAATGTAGGGAGGGTCGGATGTGGGGAGGAGAGAGAGAAAGAATGAGGGAGGCTGTGGTTTAAGGTGAATGAAACATATACACATGAAAACCTTTTTTTTGTCCAACCATAAAAACTGAAGAAAGGAGTTTCTTTCAGCACACTTGAAGAAAAATATGAGTCCGTCTTCAGCATCTTCCACAAGGCCTCCAAAACTCTGATGTTTTCTTCCACGTCCCCCTGAGGGGTTAAAACAGCCTTGCCGCATCTTGCCCTGTGTGTGTACTTAGTTGATTTAGGATCACTTTTGACCGAGCAAATGGGTAATGACGGACTGTTGTATATCTTGTTTGGGTCTAAGTTTCTTCCCAATGTTTGTCTTTTAGGCGGTAGAGATAAGCGTGGAGGTCCCATTTTAACATTTCCAGCCCGCAGCAACCATGACAGAATACGACAGGAGGATCTGAGGAGACTCATTTCATATCTCGCCTGTATTCCTAGGTAAGTTCGGTGTGGCTCGTGGCTTGTCATTTCATTCACAGTTCCAAGACATGTGGCACTATAGTTTGTAGAACAGGTAAATGCTAGCTTGAATTCCGGGTAAAATAGCACACAGTCAAAATTGTGATCTTTCTTTTTATTTCCATTTCATGACCATTATTGTCTGGCGTAAAACACTCCTTGGTGCAAGGACAAGAAGGTAGGTATTTTCTACTGAAGAGCTTTGTGTGTCAGCGGTGAAATTGGGATGTTCTACTTGGGATTTTAGGGCATGGTGCCCAAATTAGATAATAGGCATCATAAATGATTCTAATACCAGGACACTGTGGGCTGGATGATCAGAAATTGGGTGTTGTTTTAATTGTACATTTCTGTCTTTATGCTAAGCTTCCGTTCCTTAAAAATAGTCTGTGATTTGTGGCACGAATTTGCAGGCTTTAAGAAGTCTTATTACCTAAGTATACTGGGCATCAGTTTGGGAAGAAGGAAATTTTTAATATGCATTCTGAAGAACACCAAGTGCAAGCAGTGTTTTGTTTTCTGGAGAACCCTAAAGTCTCCAGGGGCTACTGAGTTAATGGGAGTTAATCTGTTTGTATACTCGAGGAATTTAGAATCTTTGTTTCTACCCCGGGAATGTATTATTTGGGTTTTATTTGTGCAGCTAGCTGATCACTGATGAAAGAAATGTCCTCCCTACACTAATACCTCCATTTAATTGTTCCAGTTGCTTTTTGGAAAATGGATCACTGCTCTGATACAGGGTATAGTTATGCCTGGAATAAGAGATCGGGCCTGTGTTGTGGGTTGCAGGGACACCTCCCTGTGAGGAGAGGGTAAACCCTTAGATGTCACCCTTAGTCCAGAAATGCACATGCTGGGGGGGGGGAGGCGTCAGCGACGTCCCTGGTACAGTGAGAGGAGGCATTTCCTAAGAGACTGACTTAGGACGTGTAAAAGAAGACTTGGTCATAAATGGGCTAGAACAGATGGTAATTATAAGAACAGGTTATGCAAGAGAATGATGTTAGATGGTCAGTAACAGCGTCATGGGTTTCAAAGGTCGAGGTGACTGTGGCAGATCTACACAGCATGTGGTTTGCAGCTCTAAACCTGTTTAGATCTACACCAACCAGGGAAGTCAGCCGTGATCTTTTGGCTGAAGAAAGTCAGCTTCTGGTCTAGATGGCTTGTGCCCCTGAGGAAGTGTGTGTAGAGTGTCCTTTGTACGAATACTGTCACTGGGCACCACCAGTCATTAAGTAATAGGCCTTCCTTCATTGTATGGGAACAGTCTTCCCATTCTTCTTATTCCGGTGCTTCTTAGCCAGCTGAACTGTTGAAATCATACAATTGGAAAGGAGCTTAGAGGTTATTTACTACTCATTATCATTTAGTTCATAGCTCCCGCTTAGAGTTCTTACCTGTGTGCCAGGTCTGTGCTCATGATGAAAAAAGAAATAGAGAAATACAAGGGACAATTAAAAAGAAATCCCTGCCAATCAAATTGAAAATTGTCATATAGTACCATAAAAGCTAAAGTTGAATTTGATTTTTACTCATGTGATTTTAAAAATTTTTATGTAATTGGAAAACTATATTTAACTTCAACAACTTATTTTCTGGTTTTCCAATCTACATTAATAATAAATATACCTTTCATGTCATTGATATAAAAATCAAGTACTTTGGGATAACCTGGATGACTTAAAAAAAAAAAAGTGTCTTTTGTAGGAAAGTATGAGAATACACAAAAGCAGAGAGACTGATCCAACAAACACCTGTATACCTGTCACCCGCCTTCACTACTTATCACATTTGCAAATCTATTCTTAATTCCCCCCCAAGAGTATTTTATAACAAATCCAAAACATCATGTGATTTCACTTATAAATTTTTAAGTGTATAGGGTGACCCTCCAGCTGCCAACACATTTCATTGCCTGGGTTTGCTTTTGTGTTTACAGTACCAAGTGACAAGAAGTGCCATTTAGCTTGTCCTTGATTAATGAGCAAATAGTAAAGGTGGAATTAACATGTAAAAGATGCATTTGCCAGGAGATAATGGATAAAGAGTTCAGAGTGATCCACGTGGAGATGGCGGGGCAGCAGGGCCCTCCTGTGGTTCTGCAGACACACTGCCTCCCACCAGTGGTGGCAGGAGCCAACAGTGGGATCAGTAAACATCATCAGTAAATTAAAGGTGTGTGAACTTTTTTGGACTTTTGTGGATTTGCCTTTGTGTAATTTGTAAGTGTGATTATATGTTTCAGTTTCAAAGTGGTATAACCACAAGGTGTTTGTGTTGTACTTAGGTTTACATTAGTGTGTACAGTATATTCTGGGACCGTGAGACCTTTTTCTCTGTCCACTACTCCTGACACTCTTCTGAGATTTGAAAATCACCCACTGGCTGTCCCCAGACAGTCACAGGGCTCCCTGTTCCCATGTGTGAAGGCGACAGCCTAGACCTCAGGTTCAGACTGGTTGTGGCCCAGGACAAGTGACTTAGTTACTTTTATTGTTTCTCTGACCTACAAAATGCAATAATGATCTGTACATCTTGGGATCTTTGTGACTATCGAGTAAAATAACTTCTGTAAAGTGTTTGCCACATGGCAGCTGCCTCGGAAATAGTATAATTATTCCCTCCTTTCCTGTTCATTCTTCTGTTTTCCTTCTGTTATTTGCCCTTTGCACGTTTTCTAGAGGCAGATCACATTGTCTGTCTTTCTGTTCGTGTCCTCCAGGTTTCAGTGTCCCTAACAGTTCAAAATAGACTTGAGCAGCTGTAGGTAGATTGAATGTTATTACTTGGGTCACACCACGCCCCTTTATAAAAAAACAATTGGAGTAATAAGGCCCTGAGTTTGTGTAACTGATTTGCAGTGAAACTTTCTGTTAAAGGTGTGGGGGGGAAACAGGAGCAGAAATTTCTGCTTATGTCATTGGAGGTCTGCACAGCAGTGAGAGTAGCATTAAACTTGGAACATTGCTAGGTAGTTACATTGCTTGAATTATATTTTATATTAATTATGTTCTAGAACATTTTGCCTTTCTTAGAATGATTTACAGTTGCTAAATGGATGCACCAGTCTTATTCTCTGCTGTTTGCTAATGAAATAATAGGAAGAATTTTAATTGACTCATTCAAAAACACACTTACAGAGAGATACTTTCTTCATCTAGGAGTTAAAGAAAGTAGTGTCTCTTTTTTTAGAGACCTGTGTTGAGAGGGGACCTTAGCATTATGTAAATGAGATGGTTGGGAAAACTGCTAAATAACTGGTTAAGTAGTTACATTTTCCAAACAGCAGTGTCTCCAGGTAAAAGGCTTGGAGCCCTTCTCCTGTAGGCAGCTGTATGTACTCATAAATAGAAAGCAGGTTTGGGGATGTTGGTGGTGGTTGACGGTTCTCTGGATGATGACTGGCTTTGAAGCTGATGAAAACAGATGCATTGGAAAGCTGTGCGCTCCAGCCCAGCTCACAGGCTGTTTTTCTTACTTGGGAAACCACTGGGTGGTAACGGTGTGATGTTGGAGGAAGGTGGCTAGTTAATCGTTGTGTAAACTGTGCGGGCCCTGCAGACCTTTTGGTCTTTTTGTTCTTTGACTTGTCCCTGTTGTTAAAACCTGGAGTCTCTCAGGATTCCCCGTAAGCTTCTTTTAAGTGGAGAGGCTTTGTAGTTCGTGTGCACGGGCATAAGGCCGCATTAGGAGAAAGGCAGGCTGCAAAGGAATTTCTCTTGATGTGGTGAAGACTAATGCTTAAAGTGAAGTCTACCAAACAATAGGCAGTAAAACAAACAAAACATTGCTACGGGTTCCAGTGTCCTGTCTTTGGTGTATGGGAGCAGAATGTGGGACTCTGGGGTGGCGTGCCGTGGCAGGGCAGCAGGCTGGTTCTGCAGAGCCCTTGGCATCCAGGACCCTGTGTCTTCCTGCTCAGGCTTGCTCGCCCCAGTCCTTCGGAGTCCTGCAGTCTGTAAGGAATAGAATCCTGTAGGACGGCAACTCCCTTAGAGCCCAAGGAGAGCCAGAAGAGACTTTGGGAGACTTACAGAGACATTTCTAAGAAATGCACATTTCTGTAGGTTTTGTGGAGGAGGACAGACAACAAAGGACATTTCTGCCTGTGATATCACCTGGATCATAGCAACGGAGGGCTTGGGATGGGACAAGTGGCAGCAGGAGGAGTGTTTGAACCCGGTTTTGGTCCCTGTTCACATGGGATAGTTATCAGATGTTATTCACATCTTCCTGAGCAGTTTTCAACATTTGAGTGTCACCATCAGTACAACCAAGTGAAAAGGCAAATAAAGTCTCAGCACTACTGTGAACTGGATTTACCCCACAAAGTCCACCAGAAGGGTGCCAAGACCTCCTTGGGATGGCTGAACCTTACCTGGTGAACTGCTGAGATAGCTGAAGAACCAGGGAGACTGGGAAGGAACAAAGTGGGATGCTAGAAGGCTCTCCCCATCACCCGCCACACTGTTAGGGTCATTTTCAGTGCTGTGATTCTGGGAGTCCTGGAGTAACTGCTGTCCTGGACATTGGATCGGTCCCCAGCCTGGGCTCTGCACACCATCAGGGTTCTGTGGCCACTTAGTGCCCCCCTTGGCCCATAGGAGTTACTGGGCAAGTGTGTGTGGTCGGTCAGTACACAAAGGGTAAGAGAAAAGGACTTGACAGGTGTCACTTGCTTCCTAAAGGGAAGACAGGACTCAAAACCACAAATACACAATAGAAATGTTGATGACCTTTGAGGTTGAAGCCTGTTCACCAGGTCATTGTTCCTTGAGGTCCAGTTCTGTTCTTACGGTACAGGGAGGGGTGAGGAAGCCCATCCGAGGGTGAGACGGCAGCTCCTTCTGGTCACGGAGGCATCGTGAAGGAAGTGGAGGCTGCAGTCCGGGCGGGACCCTGCCCGCACAGGGCGGCAGGAGGGGCAGCCCCTCAGCCTGTGTTTCCTCTCTGCAGCGAGGAGGTCTGCAAGCGGGGCTTCACGGTGATCGTGGACATGCGCGGGTCCAAGTGGGACTCCATCAAGCCCCTGCTCAAGATCCTGCAGGAGTCCTTCCCCTGCTGCATCCACGTGGCGCTCATCATCAAGCCCGACAACTTCTGGCAGAAACAGAGGACTAATTTTGGCAGTTCTAAATTTGAATTTGAGGTAACTTCCCCGGGGTAGCCAGACCCACTAAACCAATTGGTGTGGCTTATTAAAAGCTGACTTTCTCACCCTTCTAGAGACTGATAATAGCTTTTTAAAACCAGACATTAAACGGGAACTGCATGTCTGAACGCACACGTCATATGTGAAATTAGTTTGTACCTGAAACATAACAGAGTTGCTGCATTCTGAGTGGATTGTGTTCCCCGAGGGGGTTGTAGTTCCCTTGGATTTGGGCGATGGGCTGCTGAGGGTGAGGCATTTGCCTTAGAAAGAGAAGCCTGTTGCCTCGAACTCCACTCGATAAAACAGCTGCACGGCTGCAGGTTCATTATCGTTGCCTCAGCCGCAGAGATGGGCAGTGTTATGAGAAATGCCCGACTTCAGAGTTCCCGAGGGAAAGATACGGAGATGGCTGAGTCTCATCCTGTCACAGATAATGGAGAGAATGGTCAGTCGTTTATTTCATGTAGTAAGTCTCTCATTTAAGAGAATGGAGATAATCCGTTAAAAACTGTGCAGAGTCCTGAATCAGGTAGACACAGGAGATTGCTGCCTTTCGAACTGTGCTATAAAACAAACCTCAGTCTGCTGACTGACTCTCCTTTCCACTGGAGCCGTCTGTCCTTACGCTACCACAGCTCTGACGAGGCTTTTCATGCAGTGGGTTAGTTTAATGAGATGAGGACAGGAAGAAAGAATTCCTGCCAGCTTGCAACTCAATTCATGCTCCGTTCTCTGATGAAATTGGAATCTTTTCTAATAATAAATTGTAATAATTTTTGGTTGAATAAGTTGCTTCTTCTGGCACCTCTGCCCGAACATTAGGTTTCAGTGAATATGTCCGTGTATTTCAAAATTTTGTAGCAAAAATTTTAGCAAAAATAATACTAAGCGCACGAGACAATATTAATACTTAATCTTTAGGTTATAGACTATACTTTTCAAATTGTTTTCATATCTGTATTGAATTTTTAAATTTCTTTCCACAGTACTGATTTTTCTATCTGAAATCTGAATTTAGTTTTAATCTGAATTTGAGACCATACTCAGGAAGTTCAGGTGAAAGATGAAGCCAGTAAGCCACAGTAAGAAGTAATTTTAGGGGACAATTTATTGGGTCTTACTTGTTTTCTTGATGCAGAATTTCTAGTGTGTTGTATTTAATTATACATGTTTGGCTGAGTGCACTGGCTCATGACTGTAACCTCAATGCTTTGTGAGGCCAAGACAGGAAAGTTGCTAGAGGCCAGGGATTCAAGGTTACAGTGTACTGCAGCTTGGGCAACATAGCAAGACCCAGTCTCTACAAAAAATAGAACAATTAGCCAGACATGGTGGTGGATGCCTATAGTCCTGGCTATTCAGGAGGCCAAGCTGAGAGGATCACTTGAGCCCAGAAGTTCATTGCTGTAGTGAGCTATAAGCACACCCCTGCACACAAGACTGGGTAATAGTTGAGACCTTGTCTTTTTAAAAAAAACTTTTATATCCATATACATTCATAGACACACATATATACGAAGGTGCCAAAAAAGGTATATACGTTATAAGAAAGGAAAGATTACATTGAAATTATAATAATTGAAATTTAAAAAAGAATTGTAATGTTCAATTTATACCAATATTTATTATCTTGTATATCTCTTATAACTGCAGAAGTCAAATGTGATTTGAATATTACAATTTTAACATTTTCTTTCCTTTCCTTTTTTAAAATGTGTATCTTGTTTTTGGCACTCTATATTTTAAGTAAAAGTAGTTCATGCACCTTTTTGCCTGTCTAGTTTTGCTGTTTCCCTCTGCTCTTTAAAAGATACCTACACCCGATTTTCTGTTTAACTTGTCGTCTTCATTGCTGCTAGCCTCTCTGTGGGAGTGATCGTGTCCACAGAGGTTACTGAAAGTCCCGCAAAGGAGACAGCAGTGGGCCTACAGTAACACTGTGGGCCAAGTGCTGGACCAGGTGGAGCCCCTCTCACTAGCTGTATTGCCTTTTCCCTTTCTTTCTTTTTTTCTCCCAGAATATTATGGGGATGCGAATGGTTTGGTTATATAGACCATTCATTCTTCTAAGTGAAGTATCGTAAAAATGGAAAAGCAAATACCATGGACTCACTATTCAATTTTGCTGGTTATTATGCCAACCAGCGACCAGCAGTGCCAAACCAGTTGTGTCTTTTGGTTCTGGGCCACACCTCTTACTCCTTTTCCTTTGTCTTTGCTTTTAAAGAGACCAGGGATTCAGTGTGATTGCACCACTTTAAACTCCACGGTATCCTTGAGGCATGACACTGATATTAATCTGCTTCACATTCTGATAGGTTAAGATTTTTTCCTTAGACTGTAACTGACTAAACCTTTGTCACTTTTCAGTTGGATTGTAGTACAGATGACTAGTGTGCTCAGACGGCTCAGAACCACAGCAGATCATTACAGAGAATGAAATGTTCCCTTTGTCTTTAGCTCTGTGACATGAGCCTCTGCCAGCTTTCTTGCTAACCCTTGGATAATTTCTAAATTTTTGAAACGTCATTCCTACCCTGTCATCTGTTGCTTGACAGGAAGTGGGGGTAGATGAGTGGCAGGGGTGGTCTGGATGGAGCATCACTCCTCAGTTAATAAGCAGCCCACATGCACGGCCACGAGCGGTAGTGTGATGGCAGATAGGAGGGAGCCCCTTCTAAGTTTTCTCTTGGGAACGAGGAGATAGACTGGTAAGGATGAGAATGAATAGGCAGAACAACACATTGATGACAGTGAAATTTCTGAATTGTCTGCTCTGAACACGTTTCCTGGTTTAACATGCTTAAGACAGTGGGTAAATCTCCACATTTTGGGAAAGAAACCTCATTTCTTTACCTCTCACGAAATACACGTGATTCTATAATTTTAGGTATTGCAACTAACATATGTGTTGTTCTCATGGATTTATATTTTTTTTGTACTGATGATGCTTCTTTCATCTATATTTATTTTTATGGGGCCGGAACAAGGTATGTTATGTTTTCTATGAATAGATCATTTTAGCTTTGAACACCTGTGACTAAGCATTGCCAGTTGCGTTATGTTAAGATATATAAAATCAGTTCCTCTTCTCATATGTGATTTTTTTTCCCTTAAGACAAATATGGTCTCTTTAGAAGGCCTTACCAAAGTAGTTGATCCTTCTCAGCTGACTCCTGAATTTGATGGCTGCCTGGAATACAATCACGAAGAATGGATTGAAATCAGAGTTGCTTTTGAAGACTACATTAGCAATGCAACCCATATGCTGTCCCGACTGGAGGAACTTCAGGACATCTTAGCTAAGAAGGAGTTGCCTCAGGATTTAGAGGGGGCTCGGAATATGATAGAGGAACACTCCCAGCTGAAGAAAAAGGTGATTAAGGCTCCCATCGAGGACTTGGATTTAGAGGGACAGAAACTACTTCAGAGGATTCAGAGCAGTGATAGCTTTCCCAAAAAGAACTCGGGGTCAGGCAATGCGGACCTGCAGAACCTGCTGCCCAAAGTGTCCACCATGCTGGACAGGCTGCACTCGACCCGGCAGCACCTGCACCAGATGTGGCACGTGAGGAAGCTGAAGCTGGACCAGTGCTTTCAGCTGAGGCT
Source organism: Perodicticus potto (assembly GCA_963574655.1). Lineage (NCBI taxonomy): Eukaryota > Metazoa > Chordata > Mammalia > Primates > Lorisidae > Perodicticus > Perodicticus potto. The sequence goes on from CAUYRH010104644.1 coordinate 16,115, forward strand.
GTTTGAACAGGATGCTGAGAAGGTAAAGAGGGAGATGAGCACCTGCCTGGGTCTGGGCAGCTCCTGGGTCACTGGGTCTAGGCAGGCAGGGCTGGGGTAGTCAGGTGACAGGAGCAAGAAAAGAGGGAGGATATTATTAGGCTTACGCCCACCATGTTTGCTGTGAACCAGGAGATCGGTTCAGAGACAACATTTAAACCTGTCCTGCTTGTGCCATTTTAGAAATTTTGAGTTAAAATTACTGGTGATTTGGTCTAGAATTGCCAGTAAGATAGACAAGAATGATAATTTGAGTTACAATAGTGAACATATCACGGGGCCGTGTTACTGAAGGCAGTAATTGTGTGTGTGTTTAGCTAGTACCTGGTCTTTCATATGCACAAGGCCAGTGACAGAGCACCCTTCTGATCTGTTTGTGAGTATGTTTTTAAAATAAAAAAGCTAGTAATATGTTAGAAGTAATAGTTTTTGGAGAATACAGGCAGTGATTACCTGTGGTCTCATGTTTTATTATTGTGCACGAGACAGACCAGTTGGTCAAAGTGAATTCTTGTCAATTACTGGCTAATTGAAATCTTAGCAATGTGAAAATATGATTCTTATTTATAGGTATGTGTTGCAAGCCATGAACATGGGGAAGTAATCATTTTTTTTTTGAATGTGAACTCATTGAATTTTATTTTACATAGACAGAATATTTTGTAAACATAAAAAAACTATATTAGAAATCATTGATAAAAAAGACCTTTGGTAAGGTGGCATTCTAGTATTTTTGTTTGGTAAGGTTTTAACATTTGTCAGTGTACTTTTGTTTTGAATAGTGCCTTGTCAGAGACACTGGAAAATGTTCCAGTTACTAGAGAACAGCTCACTGTCTCTGGGATTCTGGTTTGAGTCATGAAGGCAATGCTGATTGATAGTCATTTCTCTTTTCTTAACTGTTTATCTGATTGAGCATCTTAAGTCACTTCCTTGCTCAGGCAGCATCTGTATTGAACCTTAAGGGATATGTCATTGTGAAATTTTCCCCCAAGTCTTCTTTATTTTTGCACTTAATTTTATTGTTTGCATTTGCACAGGATTTCTCTATGCTACTTGTATTAAAGAGTGTGACCCACTAGTCATTGGTATTGCTGTCAGTAATCTGTGGGCCCAGGAAAACCCACCCAGAGACCTATAAGTCCCAATTTTACCTGCTAGTTCTTTAATGGAAGTTGGATGTGGCACATTAAGCATTTCACAGAAGGGAGGCTGGGCCGAGTCAGGTCAGGTTTTAATTAGCCTGGGGTGGGGCGGATTTGAACATCTCTCTTTGCTTATCTGCTTCCGAATTCCTCCTTTAAGAGCACATTAGATAGTATTTTATGTTAGATCCTGCACATTTTGAACTGCTGACTTGTTCATAGAAGTAAAAACAGCTCCCAGTCCAGACACCTGAGAAGCTGTCAGAGGAAGGAAGTTGCCCTTTCCTGGTTCAGCCCCATCCATGGGCCTGTGTCGGCCTTTTCTCTTTCTGGAGTGATTCAAGGTGTCTTTTTCCTTCCGGTAGATGTTTGACTGGATCACACACAACAAAGGCCTGTTTTTAAACAGCTACACGGAGATTGGGACCAGCCACCCTCATGCAATGGAGCTTCAGACGCAGCACAATCACTTTGCCATGAACTGTATGGTAAGAGCCTGTGGGAACAGATGACCCTGGCGAGCGGAAGCATTTAGCCTGCAAGAGGCGTCGGAGGTCTCTGCTCCCTGGCAGCTCGGGTGAGGCAGTGCGGGGCCTCAGCAGCTGTTTCCATCCCAGCGGCTGGCATCCATGTAGGGAATTTGCTAGTATTAAAGTGTTCAGGTATTCTGTTTTAAATTCTGTTTATTTATTTTTAATTTTTGTCTTTAGTTTTAATCCAAATTTTTTAATTTCTTCTTTTCTTTTCAAAATATTGTAGGGTTACAGTCATTTTGGTTACATGATTTGCTTCCATGCAGTTTGAGTCAAAGTTGTAAGTGTGCCCACCTGTCAGATAGCGTGCCCTTTACCCGTTAGGGGTGTGGAAACAAGAGACAAGCCAGCCACTCAGCCGTGAGCAGTTACTGGGCTATTTCAGAATGGTCGCTTTTGATGCTGGCTCCTGAGCTGTGCTTCAGAGGAGCCCACGGGACTCCAGAAGAGCTGCTCTGAGGCAGTGAGCCTCCCGACTGGGTGCTGCTGGTGTGATGGCTGCTGTTCACGATGAGGAAAGAAGCCAGCCTGCCACTTACTTCCAGGGTGTACTCCACCTGTCCTGAAATAGGACTGAGATGTGGAGCCTCGCTGGAGTCCCCTGGCTCTCTGAGGTCCATGCATTTCATGCCCTTGGCCTGTTTTTGTGACTTTTTCAGAGTCCTGGAGGCCAGATAGGGGTCACTGTGGGACTACATGGGGAAAAAAAACCCAAACCAAAAAACAGAATTCCAAATAGCACTTTTTAAACATGTTTTATACCTGATGTAACTAGAATAAAACTATGTTCTGTAGAATGTATACTTCTGTTGATGGTTAAGCTTCTGATACAGAAATCTCTTTCAGGAAAAGAAGTTTTGGCTTGGACTTGAAGCCAACCTTGTGAGAATTAACCACTGTTAAGCCTGGTAACATTTGTCACAGAGCACTAAGATAGTTCTGAAGGCAGAATCTTAGTTTTAAATTAATTCAGGAAGATGCCATTTAATTAAAGTTTGGTCAACTAGGTGCTACAGTTTAAATCGTTTCAAAGATAACATTTAGCAAAATAAATTTTTGCTATAAATGCCATCAAAAAGTTTCATATCCTTTCTAGAGTTGGGGGGGGTAGGAGAATTTGGGTTTAAATCATCCAACATGGGTACAGATAAAATTTTTTTTCTAATAAATTGCTATCAATTTTTTGGAATCTTCCAAAATTTCAACTAGGAAGAAAAGACACCTTCAGTCTTCTATCCTAGGTACTTTTAAAACCTAGAAATACTAAGCTGTAATCTAGAAATGAGTGGAAAAATATATTCTGTCTTCCCCCTCACCTCAGTATTGTTAGTAGCAGATTTAGGAATCAAGAGAATGGGAGCTGTAATGTGGGAGGCAGGAGAGTGGAGTATAGGTACAAAGGTTTTTACTGACTCTTCTATTTTCCGTGTGACCTGGGGCAAGCTGTTTAACCTCTTTGAGCCTCAGGTTCCTAATCTGTAAAATGGGGGTAATAGCTGCCTCCCATGGTATCACACTATTTTATTTTCTCTGTGTATGTGAAACACTAACTACAATGCTTACCGCACAGGAAGGACTCAATAAATAGTAATCATTGCCTGTGATATCATCAGTATAATTTGAAATACAGTTAAAGGCAGGTAAAAAAAACCCTGAAATTATGGGTTACGTCTATTATTTTTTGAGGTTTAAGTACACAATAGAACATCTGTACATTGACCACCCACGGGACTGTAACAAACTGGTCAACATCGAGAGGTGGTCCACATAAGGACTTAGGCCTGCTGTCCTGATATGTACATTGGTGCATGTCCACTCTGTGACAATTAGGGCAACTTCAGGAGGCGGTCAGCTATGGAGGTTGTACTACTGCATTTTCTTATTTTCTACAATATACTTTTTTTACTTTTCAGAGTTAAAATTTCAGTTGAAGTGAACATGGTGGCTAAGTATCACACTGTGACCATGGCTGGAGAGTTTTCTGCACTTGTCTGTCCCTGTGCTCGTAAACCTTTCTGTATCTGTCATGGCATTTATTCATGCAGAACTAGGGCTATTAACGTTCAGTCCCTTCTCTTCCTGCCTGCAATGTTTTGAACAATTTTCGACAAAATAAAAATACTGAATACCTATATACAAAGTTAACAGTCTTTAAAGAAAGCACGTTAAGGGATACCGACAATTATGCTCGTTCTACTACGACACATGTCTGAACCTATGATGATAAGAATCTGGGTGTGGGCACTGATAATCGAGGGGATTGCACATTGCCTGTTTGGGTGCAGGTAGTGTATTCAGGCTGTGTGCTACCCTACTCCTTTATGTGTGCTGTTAAGTGATGGAGAGATGGAAAAAGCATAGTAATCTCTCTATTATCTGGCACCCATTGGTAGTTTCTGGACAAATATAGTTTCTGGTTGCTTGACCTAATTCTTTACTCCATGCTATCCCAAACCATACCATAACTCTGTATTGACTTGATATTAATGTTGAAATATACTAATTAAAAGCCAGTTAAGAAAGATAAAGACAAATTTTACTTACTGTGACATACTTTTACTGTATTACACCAATGTGTATAAAGGTATGCACCAATGTGTGTGCACAAATGAAGTCTCACAGCATTAGTGAATGTCACAACATTAAGCAACGTAATTTATATAACTGGCTACAGGACCTCAAGCTTGTAGAACTGCAAGGCCCAGTAGACCATATCACAGTACTGTCTGTGCACTTCAGTGACACCCTCCATTGTTTAACCCCATGGCAACCGTCACGGAAGAAATGCAGTGACACCTACGCATGACCAGTTAGAAATCCACTTGTACTCACATAAGTAGACCTGTGTTGTAGCCAACATGTCCCACATAATAATCGCCGGAGTAGAAAGTAAGTCCATATCTAATTGTAACCAGCCAGGCAAGCAGTAGGAGTTTTAAATATGGGCACTTTGGGCCTTGAGAACACTTGGGAGCTGCAGAAGTGATGCACAAAGCATTTGCTGACTGACAGTGCGGCATACCAGACTTAACCTCTGATTGATTGATTGATTGATTGATTTTTGGCTGGGTCGCATGCTGATTGTGTGACAGGGATGATTGCTTGAGTTCTGGATAATGGGGATAATGAGAGAATTACAGTCTGTCTGGGGTACAAAAGTCACACGGGAAACTGACAAGTATGAGCTAGTAGGGCCATTGGTACCCACAGTAGAGCCATCCACAGGGATAGTCCTCCTCCAGATTCTAACAGGGGGCATCTTTTTACTGTTCCTAACAGACTTTGTGGATTGGCTTTTCCCCGTAAGGATATGGAGAGAGCAAAATTAGTGAATCTAGATACCTGTCACTTTATGAGGAGGAAGGGAGAGAAAGAGAGAGAGAGAGAATGATCATGAGTGTGGAAGACTTTGCTCTCAACTTACGTGATGCTAGCTGGAGCACTCAAGCCAGGGAGGTCGTCTCCACTGAGCACAGCGTGACTGTCACAGCCTCTTCCTGCCACTTGAGCCATGATGTCTGTTAGTGGACCTGGCCCACAAATGCAGCTCAGAAGAGTAACTCCAAGGCTGGAATCCTATGGCTTTATAATCCTACACCAAGGTGGCTCAGCCAAGTTCTGGTTTGGGTCAGGAATAGAGGGGAAGGATTGATAAAAGAAGGTACAAAGGAAGAGCGGACTTTAGGCCACCCAAGGTTCAGTGAGAAGGCTGTCATCGGGGGAGACTGTGCATGGCAGGAGGAGCTTGGCTTGGGGGGCTGCCTCTGGCAAGGGAGAGAGGCCAGCTGTGTAGAGGAGCTTGACAGGTTGGATAGTCAGTTTGGAGGACCCACGGAGGAGCAAGGCGGTGACAGAGTCACTAAAACAGTAAACACATGAAGAACAACAACTTGGGATGTGTTAAAGATTTACAGTCCCTCTCTGCAGTGTGGTACTAAACCTTAAAGATTGTAGGTGGAAAGGGAAATACCATAGCAAGAACTTGTTTTGCAAAAAGGAGTGTTTTTTTGGTTGTTTTTAAAACTGCATATTATTTTTTTGCAGTAAAGTGGTCAGCTTAAAGATAGGAATTTCAACAGAGTAGAAAAGCTTTGTTTAAAATTTGAACATAGCATTGTTGTATTTCTACCTCAATTCATATTCCTAGGAGAAAGTGGATCTATTTACAGAATATTTTCTGTTGGCACCAAGTACGACTTAGGCGTGTGTAGAAAGGAGAGCTTGTTTTCACACAAATAGCCTTTGGTTGCTAAGTACATATTTTCTTGTTTCTGGGTTCTAGTTAAAAACTGAAACGGTAGGTTCCCTGGGTTCTGTGTGACTGCTTGTCAGCAGGCCTGCCATCTGGACCCTTCTCAGTGTTTGAAGCCAAGAAAGTGAGTAATCATGTATTTGTGTGCTCCTACTTGTGTACGTGATGGCTTTGTGCTTAACAATTACGCCTTTCAGCTAGTTGATATGTAGTTATACAGTTTTACAAATAGAAATCAAAACCAATACTTGAACTTTATGGATGTCCAGAGAGAAAATATGTATGATATCATATGCCAGTGGACTCTACTTTTAAAAATGAGATAACTTGCAATAGGCCGTGTTTCAGCAAGCGTTCTTGGGGTTTCTTTGAGGGAGCCTCTTGCTTGCCCTCCCCTAAGGAGCCCTGTCTTCTGCCCTCTGCAGAATGTGTATGTGAACATAAACCGCATCATGTCTGTGGCCAACCGCCTGGTGGAGTCCGGCCACTACGCCTCCCAGCACATCAAGCAGATCGCAAACCAGCTGGAGCAGGAGTGGAAGGCGTTCGCAGCAGCCCTGGACGAGCGGAGCACCTTGCTGGACATGTCCTCCATTTTCCACCAGAAGGCTGAAAAGGTAGTGCCTGGAGCCCCCAGCCCATGGGGTGGTGGTGTCACCAGAACGCCACCTCCTCTGTAGATGGGCCAAACCCCTGGAGGGCCACAGTGTAGCCCTGAGTCTAAGTTCCAGCTCTCGCAGTCCTTGCCGTCCACCGTAGGCGAGTTACTTAACCTCTCTGTTTTTTAGTTTTCTCATTTACAAAGTAGAAATAAAAGTATCTGGATCGTTTTATCCCCTAAATGTGATAAATTATATTAGGTGTCCTGCCCAGTGCCTGGTATGCAGCATGTACTCTTGAATGGTAGCTGCTGTTCTTTTTCCCTCCACCTCTCCTCCTTCTAATTAGGATGCGTTGGCAGAAGTAACAGCAGCCCTACCAGCAGTGTAAACATCAGGGTTGCTCCTCTCACCAGAGGAGAATTAGAAGGGCTTGGGAGCTTCTGGTTCACAGGCGTCAGGGCTGGTGTCTGCTTCTCCCAGGATTGCCTGTGGGTCTCCTCATGGTCGCAGACATAGGTCTAAGCTCCCAGCACCAGTTTCTCAATCGCAGTGTCCACCAGAGGCAGAGAGGGAAACAGGAGTGGCTGTGGCTGACCCCACCTATCACTTTCTAAGGAAGTGTTACTTCCAGAAAGCTCCGCCACCCCCAGCACGCTTCCCCTCTGTTCCCATTGGCCAGGATTGGGGTATGCGCCCATGCTTTTTTGCAAGGGTCAGGGGAAAGGGAAAATCTAGTTTTTAGCCTCTTTCAGGAGTCTCTACCAGCAAGGGGCAAGGATGGAAAAATGGCTTTTGGAGGACATTTACAGCATCTTTCACATTATGAAATAATTTACTTCTGACCTGACCTTGGCTTCATGTACTCCTTTGTGTTTTTAAAATTTCTTATTTAAGAGGCATTGGGTAAGATAGAATGAACGATATTTGATAGCAACAACATTTGACTGTAACCAACAGTAAGTTAGGGAGTGCTTTAACTGAAAGAGTGGAATCAGAATGTTCCTAACATAAGAAAGCGTCAAATGCCTGAGGTGATGGATACTCCAGTTACCCTGATTTGATTAATTCCCATTGCATGCCTGTATCAAAACATCACAGGTACCCTCTAAAGACATACAACTAACTATTATGTACCCATAATAACTTTTATAAACCATATAGATTAATCTTGTAATTGGAAAGTATATATTCAGTGTTTCTAAAGCAGGGGTGTGCAGACTGTGGCTGTTATGTCAAATTTAGTCTGCCAGATGAATAAAGTTCTAATAGACTACACAAAAAGAGGTAATTTGGGTAACGTCTGCTCACAACACGTGGCATACCTCTGCTCATGCAGACCCACTCAAAGCAACACACTCTGCAGGTGGCAGAATGAAAGGAATTTGCACATGACTCTCACTGTTGGTGGAAGGTGTGCCATGCCGTGGGCCCTTTCAAGATTCGGAGAAACAGCGCAGGGACTTTGAGTCACTAGGAAGACATATGCATGGGGAAGAGGCAAGTGGTTGCTTATGGTAATTTAAAAGGAAAAATGCTGATACAGCTTTCTCAGGGTTGATAGTGGGGGGAAACTGGATTCATAGAGGTTTGCACGGACTCATCTAAGAAGGAAATAGCATCTCTTTAATCTAGAAACAGTCTCTGTTGGAGTGAAGAAGTCAACAAAGGTGAGCTGGAGGCTCCAGCTTTTGTCAGGGCTGTCAGAATGTTGCACAAGACACTAATTAGGGGTGATTTCAGCTCTAGAAACCTTTAAAGTATACAGAGAGAGAAGAGACTGGAATATGAAGAGAAGAATCTTCATAGCATCATGTAAAAGCTGGGAGTGGGGATTTTCAGGTTTCAGTGCTAAGGATTTTTTTGCTTTCTAACCTCATGCATTTAATTAATTTTACAATAAAATATAGACAAAAACTCACAAAACAATTTTAAAATAATAACCTCCTTCAGCATAAAATAGAGCTGTCTTCATGACCCTGTGTCCACCTCTGATCCTCATTGTACAGAGTTGCAGTATACTTATCATTTGACTTTAAGATAATGTGAATAAATTTTAAGCAAGACAAGCAACTTGGGTGGATGGCGGATAGGCTGAAGCACAACACAAAGGAAAACGTCTTTCATCAGTGTGGTGGGATTCAGAATTATAAATAAGCCCACGAGATTAATTACTGCTCTGACTTGCCTGAAAATAATCTAGAAATGTGGGTGCCACTGGGGCTTTTCCCTCCTGTGTTTTATTATCAAAAATTTCAAACATGCAGCAATGTTCCAAAAGTTTCCGGTGTTCTTAATTGGGTAAAATGAGTGGCTGTAATGTATAGGTTTGAAGGAATGTACGTTAGATGAATACACTGGTGAGCAGATAGGAAGGCCAAGTGTGAGCTCAGGGCAGAGTAGCCTCATGCAGAAGGGGCCCAGCATGTGGTCTGGACCTTGATGAAGCTGACGTGTGCAAGTGGGATGTTAGGATTCATCAGCAAAAAGGGTTTCCTCACTTGCAAGTAAAAATGTTTTGTGTCTCTTCCTCCTCGCTGAGCAAAAGTTAGAGCTCTGAAATTCTGATGCATGGAAGAACTTCATATCTGTTAACGTAGCTTGGTTTTCCTGGGAGAGCCATCCCAGGAACAGGTCAACTTTGTTCCCTCTTTTTAAATCCTTTGCCTTTGAGTTATGCTTAAGTTGTTTTCATAACCCAGTCTGGAAGAGGCCAGAAGTTAAGACTCCCCATCCCAAGTTCTTATGAGGAATTGAAGTCTGCTGGAGGGACACTGGGTGCAGGTCCGTGAACCCAGGGTGAATAGGCTCTCTGATGGGGATTGCAGCGCACAGCTCAGCTGTTGGCCCTGTCCTGTCTCCCTGGGTGTTCTGGTGCTCGTCTTTGCTTACGGCTTTGTAAACATAATTCTGGTGGTTAATACCAGATGAGAATGACGTTTCACAGGTGTCAGTGCCTTCCGGAGCTGTCCCTGCCGTGCAGTCTCCCGTCCTGATCTCCAGTGAAAGTGGGGTCAGAATATCCGTTTACACCTATGGAACATACAGCTGCAGTGTTGGTCCATTTCCCTGTAGAGGCTGTTTAGAGCTCTGGCTTCCTTCCCTAAGGTCCTTGGTCACGTGGTAGATCCACAGGATAATCCCTTCATATTAAGATTCCACAGCAAGTATTATGAGCATTATATTTTTTAAAACAAAGGTGCGACTTGGTTTTGCCACACCTTAAAATCTCCTTTACTATGACCCAGCTGTCCTGCCCTCCGTGATAGTCACCACACATGGGTATTGAAACTACTTAAAGTTAAGTACAATTAACTTATAAGGAAATAATTTTTTTTAAATGGAATTAAAATCTAGTTGCTTATGTTGGGTTTCAAGGCTGGTTGGTTCTTGGAACACTCCTGGTCAAAAAATGACCAGATACCCCACAGTAAGGGTATGCATGAAACAAAGTTTATTGAGGAAGAGAAAGGTCGGTTTCCAGGGTGAGAAAGTTCATAAAGCAGGACACATTCTCCATGACAGTGAATGGGCCTCCACTGCCAGGGCAGAGAGACAAAGGTCATGGCCAGCAGTTCTCTTTTATACGCCCTGGGTCAGGCCTACCTTGGTTCAGAGGTCACCTTGGAACCAGACTGCTCATGGGACCTAAGCCACTCTGGGAGCCCATGGTGGGGCGAGGGAGGTGCAGTATAGGTTTAAGGCAGTGGTTCTTAACCTTCCTAATGCCGTGGCCTTTAATACAGTTCCTGTGGGTCACAATCCATAGGTTGAGGACTACTGATTTAAGGTAATGACATGATAATTAGTTTTAAGTCTGTTCTAGGTCACTGTCAAGACCCTATTGCACCTATTGCTAGTCCAGAGTGTCTTCCACCTCCCTCTGCAGTCGACAGTTGAATTCTCACTGGCAGATTGGTAGGATGTTCCCTCCTCTCCAGGTGTGAGCAATCACTGGGGATAAAATTAAGGTGGGTGGGGCACCAAGATGAGGGCCTGGTGGCCCTGGCCTTGTCCTTCCCCAGGAGAGCTGGATTCCTGACTAACTACCTAACACTTACTCACGAAGTCCACATGCCACATGTTCAGGGGTGACCTGTGGCCAGTGGCTGCTGTTAGAGCAGTGCGTGTTTCCGTCACTGCAGCTTGGTCTGTCTGCGCTGGGAGAGGATGACTGGCAGGGTAAAGCCTACATCTGATCCCCTCAGTTTGTCTGTGACTTTAACTTCTGTCCTTTGATAAGAGCCAAAAATAAAGTAACAGCTAGTATTTGTAGAATTCTGTAACATTTACAGAGATATTTAACAGGAAATCTCATTACATTCTAAATCAGCCCAGTGCAGTGGACAGGGCAGTGGTATTATTGTCCTGATGATCTTTGTTAGGAGTGATTTGCCCATGTTCCCAAAGAGGGGACTTGCATCAAGGTTTATTCTAAGTCAGTGCTTTTCTTTCTTTCTTTTTTAATTTCAGATTAATGTGAGGGTAAAAATAACCAATTCTCAATATTTGAATTTATTAGGTAGAGTCCCTTTTATAGTATGTCCTGAACCCAAACCCAAAAGGTATGTAGCTAAGTCATTTTTTAATAACTAACGCATTAGTATTCTTACACAGTTTCACTTTGAATAAATCATTTTATTTTTTCTGTTTTTCGTAAACAGTTTTAGAAATAACACTATAAACATGAGTTATAGGTGAAAGTTCTCATTCTAGGAAGTCCCTTAGTCTCCTAAATCAGGTTAAGCACCTGTGCTCAGCTAAGGTCCCATCCAGAGGTGATAGGGTGAGAGATGAGTGGGACTGAAGCTCTCTGTGGGTGGTGGAGCCAGGTTGGGGGCCCCTCCACAGGTGGGGGGTAATAAATGCTTGAGTAGGGGGAGATGCCAATGAATCAAGCTTTTCTCTTAAAGCTGCATATATCACTCTTACTTCATCTGCTTTCCTCTATTCTGCAAACTGTCTGGCCCAGACTCTTTTCATCTTCTATTCAGTAGCACTTAAAAAAATTGACCATTCTGGCTCGGCCCCAGGCATTGTGGCGGGCGCCTGTAGTCCCAGCTACATGGGAGGCAGAGGCAAGAGACTCGCTTGAGCCCAGGAATTGGAGGTTGCTGTGAGCTGTGATGCTGTAGCAATCTATCCGGGGTGTTAGCTTGAGGCTCCGTCTCAAAAAATTAAAAAAAAAAAAAAATTGACCATTCTGTTCAGCATCAGCATCCCCAGTTCTGAAGCAGGCTCCTGCTCTGAATTCATGGGGCAGCATTTAATTCTCTCGTGCTCTCCTGTCTTCCCCCCAGCCCGCCAGGTGCTATATGTTCATGTGTTTTGATCACCAGATCCTGAGCTGGCTGCTCTGGACTAATGCCACTGTTGTCTCCTAAGTGTCAGGCTCCTTGCTAGACATATTCCCCAGGGTTGTCATTTCAGCCTCGGTTTCTCAAGGTGGTTATGGGGTGTGTTGTTCTTGTTGTGATTGTGGTTGTTGTATAGTAGTCAAGTAAGTTTGGGAACCAACATACCAGCCCCAACCCTCATTCACAGTGATCACACTCATATTAAAGGATGGAGTTTCTTAGAGATACCTGTTGAATTTTGGCTCCAAACTTGACCTTCGCATGCTTTTTTCTTTATGGACTCAGACCCTTTGGGTGCTCAGCCTTTCAGAAAGCAGCCAAGGCCTAGAGGTTGCCCTCTGAAGTCCAGGGTTGCCCTCTTAGAACACCAAACAATGAACAGAAAAATGATACTTGAGCTAAACTATGTGAAACTATAGCCAGGAGTATTTCTTTCATTGGTCTTTGTTAATAGAATCCTTTTCCACGAGATTTCCATGTGGCAAACTGTCCTTCCTTAGGTATTTAGAACTTGGCTGTACTTTTTCAGTTAAGTATCAATACAATCAATGTCCTCTCAGGATACTGTAAGAAATTATAATAAGTTACTTTTAATTACAGGAATATATAAAACTTCTTAAATTTTTTTTTTTATTGGTTGCTTTAAAAATTGGAATTGAATATACATGTATTTTAGTGGTGATTTTGATATGAGGAATATATTAGTCTGACATTTCTCATTCAATTGTAAAATATAACTAAAATTAGTTTTCATCTTGTTCTGTTAGAAGCATTTTGATATTTTCCTAAAAATAAGTTGTAATTCTTTGTTTTGGGTGTTTTACAGTGGAGCAATTAATTGCTGATTTGGACCTGATCATTTATTAATGATCGCGGTTAACCTCAATCAATTTATATTTGAAAAAGGCTTATTATAAAATAATACATGGTATTAAATGCAGGAATAGAAGAAGATAGTGAAGTAGAATTCAAAAATACTCAGAATCATCAAACCTAACCTAAATGACATTTATGAAAACACTGTACCCAAGAAATACTTAGAAACCACCTGCTGTCAGGTGACACTTGTCATAAGAATTGGTTTCTAGCCTTAAGATTTGCAGACAGAAATTTTTCTGAACTAATAAATACGTTAACAATAAAAGAATTTTCATAAACAATTATTATTTGGGTGACTTGTCTATTTTAGGGTCCTGTAAGTAACTGGGAGGTTATTCTCATTATATTTTCAGAGAATCATACTGCATTTCCTTTCTGGGCAGTCAGTTACTGCATTTTAAATAGTCTTGCTCTGCATTCCCTGCTAAGTATAAAGATAAAGAGGTTAAAACCTAGGGAAACGTGTGGGTATCTCTGTAGCTTAATTGAACATGCTTTTTAAATTGGCCTTTCTGCACTTGGCTTTGACACTTAACTGTGATGGATTGGGATGGGTTCTCCTTAGGAAATCTGGCAGTGATTTATCATGTATTGATGAATCCTAAAGATGTAGGGTGGCATTGGAGAAGATTGAGGTGAGATTGGAGTGTCCGTTGTCAGCACCCAAGACTGTTAGACTCAGACTTTTCTTGTTCACCTGCAAATTGGAAAGACCTGTATGATTCAGATGCCTCCTGAAGCCTTTCTCGAGATTCATGGTGGAGAAATGTAGACTTCCTTTACTTGGCTGCCTTTTAATTTCAATATTAAATTTTTTTGCAACAGGTAGAAAAGTGGGCTGATCGCTCTTCCTAATGTTAAGTAAATGATTCTGAATACCTTATACTTTTTCATTAGCATTTTAATGTCAGAGGAAAGAGCTATGGCTGAAAACAGCTCTGTGGAGATATTGCATCTGCTGTTGAGCCCTAGCTGAGGCTGAGAGGGGGCCTTGAATTGCTGGGATTGCAGGGCACATGGAGGGTGAAGATTCTTTAGGATTCCCCAGACAGGATCTTTTTGCTCCAGGGGTGTGCACAGACCTGGGCAGTAGTCAGCTAAGGTATTCATTTAAAATGCAGGTTCCTACCAGAACCCACTCTCTGGCGGATGGAATCCAGGAACCAGGTTCAAGAACTTACGTTAAGGCCGTCTGAGGTGGAGTTTAGGCTCTGCTACATTCTTAGACACTCCCCCATTGCCTTAATTTTTAAAACCATGTTGAAAAAGTCCACTTTGTCAAAATAAATTGCTGTTGATAGAAGTAATCTTTTTTTTTTAAATTTCCAAGTACATGAGCAACGTGGACTCGTGGTGTAAAGCCTGCGGTGAGGTGGACCTTCCCTCAGAGCTGCAGGACCTAGAAGACGCCATCCATCACCACCAGGGGATATATGAACACATCACTCTCGCTTATTCTGAGGTAAGTGGCCAATTTTACTTAAAATTGCAAGGCAGGGTTACTTCCGCATCATAGCATCAAGCTGAAAAAAAAATTGAACTTCTGGCTAGCCATACAAAGCTTATTGGTTTCAAGTTAAGCTGCAGTTCAGTTGTTTAACATTTGAACTCCTGCGTGTGTGGACGGTGAGTGAAGCAGGCAGGTGTGCAGATGGGAACTTTCTGTGTCGCTGAGATGTTTGTGGATTTCCTTCAGACGGCTCGTGTTTTCATCTGCCACAGTGAATGAAAGAAAGTCCAGTCTTCTTGTCTGCATATATTTAAGAAATAGGTATTTTTTTGTGCTGTTGAGTCTAGTCCAACTCAATTTAATCTTCCAGAGTGAAAGTTTTTAGAAGAAGTAGTCAGGATTTCAAGGTACACCGTTTTTGTATATATATACATATATACACCATTATGTACACATGCTATCTGTTTTAATAATCTAAGCATAGGGTTTTCTTTATTAATTTAGGGTACATTACATTATCTAATGTATTCCTATTTTATACATTCTTATACATTCTGCTACTTTCTTCTGAGCTAGGCTTTGTTGTAACTTTATGTTATGATTAATTTAATGCTCACAACTGCAAGGCAAGTGTTGTTACTGTCCCCTCTGCTACACGTGAAGAAATTGGGGCACAGAAGTGTGACTGGTGTCAAGGTCAGCACCTGGTGGAGCAGGATGTGCTCCATATTCTCTGTCACCTCTTGGCTGCCTCTTAGCTGTACTGTGTGGTAGCTACTCACAGTGGTTGCACACAACTTGAGGCAGGTTGAAGAGCGCCACTTTGCATGTTCCTTTGTCCTCGGGCCCTTGGGACCAGTGATGAGGGCAGCTACAGATAGCTTGTTGAGTGCTTCCCTTGCCTATGTCCTGTTCATCGTGCCCTTGGAAGCAGCCTGCCTTTATGATAATGGTTACAGCCCCAGGGATGCAGTGGGGTTGGGGGCGGGGGGCGGGGGGGAATTCTGTGCACTTGTTTTTTCCTGAAAGATTTCCTCTCTTAATAGGAAGCATCTGTAGCTATAATGTTCTGTGTTATTATTATTGTGAAGCTTCCAGAAGAAAGTGTTTCAAGGCACCAGCAGAGTGCTGGGTGCAGAGTACACGTTCTCAATCTCAATCCGAACCCCATCTATACTTTTCAAAGTTGTTGGGAAGTAATTGGCCATTTGCATTTCATTCTGACAGTTTCTGCTGTGCTTCATTGCCCAGCTGTCACTCTGATGTCCTTGGGCCTGGGTCTGTTGACCCATTAGTGAATTAAATGATAATGTGATTCACTACTACAGTCATGCATTTCAAAATGACTGACATATATGACAACGGTCCATGAGATTATAATCGTTATTTTTATTGTACCTGTTCCTATGTTTAGATTCACAAATACTTACCATTCTGTTATAATCGTCTGTGTATTCAGTACAGTAACCTGCTGTGAGGTTCGTAGCCATGGAGCTGTAGGCTCCTCGTGGAGGTCAAGGTCTGGCAGGCACTCTGTGACACTCACACAGAGATGAAGCCCCCTTAAATGATCTGATTCAGAATGTGAGCATTCCTTCACATGAAACTTGATATTAATTGTGTCTTCCTCTAGCCACTTTTTTTCTTAACAAGACCCCATTTTTAAAGCATGTTGTTCATACAATTAAAAAATGTTTCATTCTATATTATTTTTCTTAATTTTGCATCCAGTGTTTTTTATCCAATTTGGTTATCTAGTTTATTTGAAACTGTTTAAATAAATGATAGACTTTTTGGTAGCAAAGCTGAAAATTGCACAAGTTTGTAATTTTTTTGTGACATCCATTCCTGAGGATTATGTGTTTTTTGCTCTAGTGTGCCCGTCTCTGTGCACTGTGTAATTTGACCCTTAATGTAGAGAGTGAATGACCATGTTACTCAGGTAACGAGCCCTTCACTATCTGCTTTCGTGAATCCTTGTCTTGGAAACTGCACTTTGATTACATTGGTAGGCCTGTGGCCAGCCGTCTGCATACGCTTGCCAGACCAAGATGGAATTGAATAGTTCACAGGTGATTGGCAGGAGCTGGGTCACAGTCACTGCCTGTGTGTGACTTACATCAAAGTCACCTCAACCTGACCTGTGTCGTCTTCCAGGCGAGCTGGTCTGTTCAGCCTGTTTGTTGCTCTTGGCACTTTCAGTCAAATATAGAATCTAACCATTACCACTACCTTCTGTAAAACTGGGGCATACTGACACAGAAACTTACATTTACCCATTATGTCATTTGATTTGATTGACATTGGTACTAATAATTCAGAATAATTTTGTGAGAAGTAAGCTGCCTCCAGGGCTGAGGTCTTAAACCACAGTTTTAGCCTATGGACCTGTTTGCATCTGAGCTATAAACTCAAGGGGACATTAATATGAACTGGATGAACTGAACTTTCAGTAGAACAGGATGAATTTTTTTACCTTGTATTTAAATTTTGAAATAGTTTCAGGCCTTTAGGAAAGTGATAGAGCAGCACAGAGACCTCCCACATTGCCTGGACCCAGATTTCCCAATTTGGGGCATTTCTGCCTCCCTCCCCCTTTAGTCAGCAAGTCAACTCTGGTACGGAGTGACCGTCCCAGCCACAGACCCCATCCCTGTTTCCCCGACTGTTCCAAAGATGTCTCTTTTTCTTTCCTTGTCTGGGATTCTGTCCAGCAACACCTGCTACCTTGAGTGGCCGTGTCTCGTCCGTCTCCTCTGACAGGGAACATTCTTTAGTCTTTCTCTGCCTGCACAGCTTTGACATTCTTAGAGCACAGGCCTTTCCCGGAGCACGTGACCCTCCACCTCCTCGGCCCATGTGGTTCTTCTCTGGGGCTGCTCAGGCCGCTCTTCTTGGCCAGTCATAGCAGTGCCAACGTTAATCTTGGCAGCTGGTCAGATGGGTGTCCCAGGGTTTGTCCAGTATACAGTCACCGTGTAAAACACGTGTTCTTGCCGAGCGTCTGTGGGGAGATGTACTGATACACCCCCAGTCCCTGCTCCTCCTAGCCTCTTCCTCTGAGGGGTTCTGCCCCATCAGCCACCACTGCGATAGCTGTAAGCACCTGGTTGTTAGGTGGCTTTCTTCCATAAGGACTAGCTTCTGTTTACTTTATCCCTTATTTGTTCACTTATTTGTGTGTTTATATCAGTATGGATTCATGAAATCTTATATTCAATGGGCTGTAATCTGACGTTCAATTTTGATGCCTCAGCTGCCTGGAGGTGGCCAGTGGGAGCCCTTTCTGTGTCTTTTGAGCTTTCCCTTCCTTTCTGGCTCCAGACTTAATTTGTGTTTGCCTGCCCACACTAGGATCTGCCATCTTACTAGGTGAGGCAGTTGCTTGTAGTGGTGGATGGTGTTTAGAACCTAAGTCCTTGGTGCTCAAAGTGCTTGGGTGCTTGTGCGGCGTCAGTGTTTCTAGGCACTCTGAGCAGATAGCCTCAGGGAGCATGTGTATGTGAGTATGTATCCCCGCAACTACATCCACCCACACTCCATCCATGCATCCGTCTGTCCACCCCCCACCCATCTATCTACCCACCCATCCACTTACCCCACCCCCCATTCATCCACCTGCTCCCCTGTCCATCCCCCATCCATCCCCCCACCCATCCACCCACCTACCCCATCCCCCATTCACCCACCTACCCCTATCCCTCATGCATCTACCTACTCCCCTGTCCATCCCACCACCCACCCATCCATCTACCCCCATCCCCCATTCACCCACCTACTCCCCTGTCCATCCCCCCACCCATCCATCCATCTACCCCCATCCCCCATTCATCCACCTACTCTCTGGTCCATTCCCCCACCCATCCATCCACCCACCCATCCACCTACCCCCATCCCCCATTCATCCACCTACTCTCTGGTCCATTCCCCCACCCATCCCTCCACCAACCCCACACCCAACACCTAACCCCACTACCACCACCAAACCCCAGGACGATCAGCCCCCCCGGCCCCCCCGC
>CAUYRH010104645.1:0-10777 GCA_963574655.1 Perodicticus potto
TGTGCGCAGCCCTAGGTTTGAGGGTTGTAACATGAAAAGGGACAGAGAAGAGATCACAGAGCAGAAAGGAGGCACTGGAGACAACCAACTACAAAGAACAGGGTGAGCGTGCCTGGTTTAAAGGTCAAGGTCTTGAGAAGCCGGCCAATCTCTCTTCACTGCCTGGGCTCTGTATGACATGAGTCTTTTCCCCTTCTGGGAGCCTACCTGAGCCCAGAGGTTTCCGTGCTCGGGGCTAGAGCAAGAAAGAAAGGGGAACTGGAAACAAAAAGGCCAACAAATACAAGCAAAGTAGCAGGTACCTGGGATACTAAGTGTAATTTTGTTTTTCTTTTTGCCACACTGTAGCTCTCAGATCTTAGTAAGTGTGATTATAAGGAAATGAAACTGGTTTTTCTGTAGTTCTCAGATTGGTATTAAAAGTGAATTTTCATGATAAGTGATCAAAAAAAATCTGTTTGTGGCCTAAATATTTCAAGTGATGACAAAACTTTTGGAACGGATATATATTTATTCCTATAACAACTACTTTTAATGTGACCATATTTACCTGGATGTCACATAAAATCTTACACCTATAACTCATATGAGTCTCTTAACTTACTTTCTGAGAAGGTCGATGCTAGCAGGAGCATCATCCAGCCCTGTTTGATTCAGAGAAGGGGGCAGAGGTAGAAATGGACAAAAGTGACACTAAATTCTCCCACTTCCATTTCTTTTCTTTTTTTTTTTTTTGAGACAGAGCCTCAAGCTGTCACCCTGGATAGAGTGCTGTGGCATCACAGCTCACAGCAACCTCCAATTTGTGGGCTCAAGCGAGTCTCCTGCCTCTGCCTCCCACGTAGCTGGGACTACAGGCGCCTGCCACAACTCCCGGCTATTTTTTGGTTGCAGCCGTCATTGTTGTTTGGTGGGCCCAGGCTGGATTCGAACCCGCCAGCTCAGGTGTACGTGGCTGGCGCTTTAGCCCGTTGAGCCACAGGCGCCAAGCCTCCCACTTCCATTTCAACCCAAGAAGGGCTTTATTACTTTTATTATCCCACATATGAGACTTAGCTTTCCTCATTCATTGGCTACCTCACAGTGGACAGAGTAAATGATAAAATTTACTTATCATTAAATTAACAAAGCAGAGTAAGAATTTTTAGTGCTTCACGTGTTTGTGAGCTTAAGGCCTCAGGCCAGGATTGGTGGCTCACACCTATAATCCTAGCACTATGGGAGGCCAAAACAGGTGGATTGCTTGAGCTCAGGGGTTTGAGACCAGCCTGAGCACAAGTGAGACCTGTCCCTACCAAAAATAGAAAAACTAGCCAGGCATTGTGGTGGGCATCTGTAGTCCCAGATAGGCTGAGGCAAGAGGATCACTTGAGCCCAGGAGTTTGAGGTTGCTATGAACTAGCATACCAGTACACTCTACCCAGGACACAGAGTGAGACTCTGTCTCGAAAAAAAAAGAAAGGAAGAAAGGAAGAAAAGCATGGCATATGAATTATATGTCAATAAAGCTTCTATTAAAAAAAAGAGCCTTAAGGCCTGGGTCAGGGCCTGGATCAGCTGGCTAGGGTTTAGATTCAGTTATAATATCCTATAAGCCCATTAAGATCATAGCCATTATCCTAAGTGACGTAGTTAAAGAATGGAAAAACAAACACCATATGCACTTTCTGTTAAACTGGAACTAACTGATGAGCACATATGTGGGCAGAGGGAAGTAAAACTCAGTGGAAATCAGGCAGAGGGGAGGGCAATAGAGAACCACTAAACAGCTTTAACGTTGGCAAAAATGTGATCAGGATTTTGTTTCCAAACACCACTCTAAAGTTAGACTGGAGGCAAAAAAGAGAGGCAGAGAGAAGACTGTTGCAGTGATTTAGAGAAGGAAATGTCTGAAACAGTAGTGTGAATAAGGTGGGGAAAAGATCGGACAGGTTGGAAAGAAATCTAGGATGTGGCAATGTTAAAACTGAGTGGGCTCGGCGCCTGTGGCTCAACAGGCTAAGGCGCCAGCCACGTACACCCAAGCTGGCGGGTTCAAATCCAGCCTAGGCCCACCAAACAACAATGATGGTTGCAACCAAAAAATGGCCGGGCGTTGTGGCGGGAGCCTGTGGTCCCAGTTACTTGGGAGGCAGAGGCAGGAGACTCGCTTAAGCCCAAGAATTGGAGGTTGCTGTGAGCTGTGATGCCACGGCACTCTCTCCAGAGTGACAGCTTGAAGCTCTGTCTCAAAAAAAAAAAAAAAAGACTGAGTGATTGACTAGATGAAGGAGTGATAAAGAAAAGAGTCAAGGATGTAGCCAGATTTCTGGTGTGGATCACTGTGAGGTACTATCTACTGACTAAAATAAAATGTTTTAAGAATTAGGTTTGTGGGGGTGGAGCAAGAAGGCGGACCGGAAGGATTGTTCAGCTGAGCTGTCCTAGAACAACTGAAAAAAAAGAGAGAACCAAGCCATACCTGGCTCAGGGACCTTACACAGAGTCGTAGCTCGGGAAGCACAGCAAGGAGATAGCAAGTTAGATACAGTGTATGACCCAGAGCATGGAAATCTGATGAATTAGGCAAGTGATTGCAACTGGCTAGGATCAGCTGGCCCCCATGGAGGTCTGGGACAGAAGGAAGCCTTTCCAGAGTTTCAGTTGTTGGGGGAAGCTGCACTTAGTGGAAAGCTTAGTAAAGTGGGTGGACTTGAATAGTATACAGCAACCCGGATTGAACACCAGGTGGAGTTGCCATTGTGGGAAGGTCATCAGAAGGTCTTAGCAGGGACCTAAAGCATAGTCATCTTAATTCCACCTGTCAGGATTGGAACTCTACTCTTGGGACAGGCTGAGGGTCTCCTGCACCCCACCAGAACTGGAGTCAGGGGGCACTGTGAGACCTGCCCCTGAACTTAGCTTCCACAATGGCACAAAGGATAAAACTACACAATGGACTTTCACGAAATAAGATAAATAGAACTCCACCACATTTGTCAATTCTCTCAATAAATGTCAACGGACTGAATTCACTACTGAGGAGGCACAGGCTGGCTGATTGGATAAAAAAGCACAAGCCAGGTGACACCTGTGACTTAGTGAGTAGGGTGCTGGCCCCATATACCGAGGGTGGTGGGTTCGAACCTGGCCCTAGCCAAACTGCAAAAAAAAAAAAAAAAAAAAAGCACAAACCATCCATATGCTATCTCCAGGAGACACACCTAGCCTTGAAGGACAAGTCAAGACTCAGGGTTAAGGGATGGAAAACAGTATTTTAAACAAATGGAAATCAGAAGAAAGGAGGAGTTGCAATCTTATTTTCAGCTACAAGCAGATTTAAAGTAACTAAAGTTAAGAAAGACAAAGATGGACACTTTATACCGGTCAAAGGAACAATACAACAAGAAGACATTTCAATTTTAAATGTTTGTGCACACAACTTAAATGCTCCCAGATTTAGGAAACAGACCTTGATGGGTCTGAGCAATATGATATCCCGAAACACCATAATAGCCAGGGACTTTAACACCCTTTTGACAGAACTGGACAGATCCATTAAACAGAAACTAAACAAAGATACAAAGGCCCGAAATGTGACCCTAGAACAAATGGAATTAATAGACATATACAGAACACACCATCCCAGAGATAAAAAATATATATTTTCCTCAGACTCCAAAATCAACCACATTCTAGGATACAAATCAAACCTCAACAAAATTAAAAGAATAGAAATTATATCTTGTATCTTCTCAGACCACAAGGCAATAAAGGTGGAACTCAACTCCAACAGAAACATTCATCCCCACACAAAGACTTGAAAATTAAATAACCTTATGCTGAATGATAGTTGGGTCCAGGAAGAGATAAAAGAGGAAATCATTAAACTCCTTAAGCATAACAACAATGAAGATACAAATTCCAAAACAGTGGGATACAGCAAAAGCAGTTTTTGGGGGGTTTTGTTTGTTTGTTTGTTTCAGACAGAGTCTCAAGCTGTCACTCTAGGTAGAGTGCTCTGGCATCATAGCTCACAGCAACCTCCAACTCAGGCTTAAGCAATCCTCTTGCCTCAGTTTTTCTATTTTTTAGTAGAGACAGAGTTTAGCTTTTGCTCAGGCTGGTCTCAAACTAATGAACTCAAGCAGTCCACCTGCCTCAGCCTCCCAGAATACAGGATTACAGACATGAGCCACTGAGCCCAGCCAGCAAAAGCAGTCTTAAGAGGGAAATTTATCACATTAGATGCCTATATTTGAAAAACAGAAAGAGAGCACAACAACAAACTCATGAACCATCTTATGTAACTGGAAAAAGAAGAATGATCTAATCCCAAACCCAACAGAAGAAAAGAAATAACCAAATTTATTAATGAAATTGAAAATAAAAGAATCATTCAGAAAATAAACAAAACAAAAAGTTGTTTTTTCAAAAAAATTAATAAAATTGATAAACCCGGCCAGGTGTGGTGACTCATGCCTATAATCCCAGCACTCTGGAAGACTGAGGCAGGTGGATTACTCACGCTCACGAGTTCAAAAACAGCCTGAGCAAAAGTGAGACCCTGTCTCTACTAAAGATAGAAAAACTGAGGCAAGAGGATTGCTTAAGTCCTAGCTGGAGGTTGCTATGAGCTATGACACCACAGCACTCTACCCAAGGTGACAGCTTGAGACTCTGTCTCGGAAAAAAAAATCAATAAACCTTTGGCTTGATTAACTAGAAACAGAAAAGTAAAATCTCTAATAACCTCACTCAGAAACGATAAAGGGGAAATAACAACATATGCCATAGAGATTCAAGAGATCATCTCTGAGTACTACAAGAAACTCTATGTCCAGAAGTTTGACAATGTAGAGGAAACGGATCAATACTTGGAATCACACCCTCCCTAGACTTAATCAAGAAGAAATCAATCTCTTGAACAAACCAATTTCAAGAACTAAAAATTTTTTTTTTTGAGACAGAGCCTCAAGCTGTCACCCTGGATGGAGTGCTGTGGCATCACAGCTCACAGCAACCTCCAATTCCTGGGCTCAAGCAAGTCTCTTGCCTCCGCCTCCCAAGTAGCTGGGACTATAGCCACCCGCCACAACGCCCGGCCGTTTTTTGGTTGCAGCCACCACTGTTTGGCTGGCCCGGGCTGGATTCGAACTCGGCAGCTCAGGTGTACGTGGCTGGCGCCTTAACCCGTTGAGCCACAGGCGCCGAGCCTCAAGAACTAAAATTAAAGAAACAACAAAAAATCTCCCAACAGAAAAATGCCATGGTCCAGAAGGCTTCACACCAGAATTCTATCAAACCTTCACAGAAGAGCTTATAACCATACTGCACAGATTATTCCAAAAAACTGAGAAGGAAGAAATCTTCCCCAACATGTCCAAAGAAGCAAACATCACCAGGAAATTGTTGTAATTAAAGGAGTAGAAATTATACCTTGATACCAAAACCAAGAAAAGAGCCAACCAAAAAGAATAATTTCAGACCAATTTCACTAATGAATATAGATGCAAAAATTCTCAATAAAATCCTAGCCAATAGATTACAGCTACATATTTAAAAAATCATTCATCACGATCAAATAAGTTTCATCGCAGGGATGCAAGACTGGTTTAACATATGCAAGCCCATAAACATAATTCACCATATCAACAGAAGCAAAAACAAAGACCATATGATCCTCTCAATAGATGCAGAAAAAGCATTAGATAAAATTCAGCATCCTTTTCTGAGTAGAACACTTAAGAATATAGGCATAAGTAGCACATTTCTTAATCTGATCAAAGCCATCTACGACAAACCCACAGCTAATATTAGACTGAATGGTGTAAAACTGAAAGCTTTTCCACTTAGAACCGGAACCACTGCTCTTCAACCCAGTCATGAAAGTTTTAGCCAATACAATCTGGCAAGAGAAGAAAATAAAGGACATGCAAATGGGGACAGACAAGAGGAGGCAAATTCTTGCTCTTTGACAATAATTAATCTTATCCTTAGAGAACCCCAAAGACTCAACTATAAGACTCCTGGAAGTGATCAAAAAATACAACAGTGTCTCAGGATATAAAATCAGTAGCTTTTGTATATGTCAATAACAGCCAAGATGAGAAGCTAATCAAGAACATAATTCCTTTCACAGTAGCTTCAAAAAAATGAAATACCTAGGAATATACATAACAAAAGAGGTAAAGGACCTCTACAAAGAAAATTATGGAACCTAATAAAAGAAATAGCAGAAGATATTAACAAATGGAAGAACATACCATGCTCATAGCTAGGAAGAATCAACATTTTGAAAATGTCTATACTACCCAAAGCAATCTACAGATTCAATGCAATCCCCATTAAAATACCATCATCATACTTTCAAGATTTGGAAAAAATAATTCTTTGTTTTGTATGGAACCAGAGAAAACCCTGTATAGCCAAGGTAATTCTTAGTAATAAAAACAAAGCTGGGGGTATCAGCCTACCAGACTTTTGGCTATACTACAAGGCCATAGTGATCAAAATAGCATGATATTGGCACAAAAATAGAGACATTGACATTTGGAACCAAATAGAAAACCATGAGATGAAACTAACATCTTACAGTCACCTGATCTTTGATAAACAAGAACATACACTGGGGAAAAGAATCCCTAGTCAATAAATTGTGTTGGGAGAACTGGATAACCACATATAAAAGACTGAAACTGGACCCGCACTGCTCACCACTTACAAAAATTGATTCAAGATGGATAAAAGATTTAAGTATAAGGCATGAAACAATAAAAATCTTCAAAGAAAGTGTGAGGAAAACACTTAAAGATATTGGCTTAGGGAAAGATTTTATGAAGAAGACTTCCATGGTAATTGCAACAACAAAAATAAACAAATGGGACTTAATTAAACTGAAAAGCTTTTGTACAACTAAAGACACAACAACCAAAACAAACGAACAACTTTCAGAATGGGAAAAGATATTTGCATGTTATGAATCAGACAAAAGCTTGATAACTAGGATCTACAGAGAACTCAAATTAATCAAAAAAAGACCCAACAATCTGATACATCCCTGGGCAAGAGACATGAATAGAACCTTCTCTAAGGAAGAAAGATGAATGGCTAATAAACATGAAAAAAATACTCATCATCCCTAATCATCAGAGAAATGCAAATCAAAACTACCCTGAGATACTGCCTAACCCCAGTGAGAATGGCCCACATTACAGGCTCAAAATTACAGATGCTGGCGTGGATGTGGAGAGAAGGGAACACTTTTACACTGCTGGTGGGACTGCAACCTTTACAACCTTTTTGGAAGGAAGTATAGAGAATCTTCAAAGAACCCAAATTAGATCTCCCGTTTGATCCTGCAATCCCATTACTAGGCATCTACCCAGAAGGAAAAAAAAAATCCTTTTATCATAAGGACATCTGCACTAGACTGTTTATCATAGTTCAATTTACAGTTGCCAAAATGTGGAAAAAGTCTAAGGGCCTACCAACCTAGGAATGGATTAATAGGCTGTGGTATATGTATACCATAGAATACTATTCATCTACTAAAAACAGATGGAGATTTTACATCTTTTGTATTAACCTGGATGGAGGTGGAACACATTCTTCTTAGTAAAGCATCACAAGAATGGAGAAACAAGAATCTAATGTACTCAATTCTAATATAAAGGCAGAAGATGAGCTAATACAGGGGACGGCGTAGGGAATGAGCAAGTGGGGGGAGGGGAGGAGGGAGGAAGGAGAACAATGAGGGGGTCTAGGCCTACGGCACACCTCCTGAGGGGCGGGACACAATTGTAAGAGGGACTTTATCTAACAAACCCGATCAGTGTGACCTAATTCTTTGTACCCTCAATGAATCCCAAACAATAAAAAAAACTAAAAAAGTAAAAAGAAAAATAAGAGTACGCTTTCAGGGAAGGGATAATGGTCTCCAGTTCCATCCAAATTGCTGCAAAAGACATTAATTCATTTGCTTTTAAGGCTGAGAAATACCCCATGGTGTGTGTGTGTATTAACCATATTTTGTGGTTTATGGATTACCCACATTTTGTTAATCCACTCATGAATATCGATGGTACTTACGCTGATGCCACATCTTTGTGAGCATGAAGTATGCTGAAATAAACATTCAAGGGCAATAAACCTGACTTTTTAAAAAATCCTGTGAATTTAAGATAGGCTGGAAATAAACCAGGACAGCATCTATCTCAAGAAGCAAGGATAAAAACCCAGCCAAAAAAATTAAATGGGGTTAAAACGGTGATGATATAATTCCTCTTTTGTAAAGTTATTTCATGTATCAATACTTAAGTACTTTTTATTGCTGAGTAGTATCCTACTGTATAGATGTACAACAATTTGTTTACCCATGCTCTAGTTGCTTTAAGCTATCATGAATAAAGCTGATATAAACATTTTTTTTAAAAAGAATTAGGCTTGGACCAGGTACAGAGGGTCATGCCTGTAACCCCAGCACTTTGGAAGACCAAGGACAGGAGGGAAAGACCAATTTAGACAACACAAGAGTGGATCAAGAGTCCAGTCTCAATAGCCAGGCATTGTGGTGGGCACCTGTAGTCCCAGCTACTCGGGAGGCTGAGACAAGAGAATCGCCTGAGCCCAAGAGCTGGAGGTTGCTGTGAGCTGTGACTCCACAGCACTCTACCGAGGGTGATAAAGTGAGACTCTGTCTCAAAAAAAAAAAAAAAAACATAAGATTCCAGTCTCTACAAACAAAATAAAACAAATTAGCCAGGCATGGTGGGGCACACCTATAGTTCCAGCTACTTGGGAGACTGGGGCAGAAGGATCACTTTAGCCCAGGAGTTTGAGGTTGTAGTGAGCTGTGATGATGCCACTGTGCTCTATCCCAGGCTACAGAGTGAGACTCTGTCTCAAAAATATAAATAAATAAATAAATAAAATCTCCCTCCTTCTCATTGGAAATCTGGAAGGGAAGATCTATCTGATGATATGAATGCTAAGTATATTAAGTCAGACCAGCTCTACTACAGACTTGACTCATCAACATCTTTTCAAACAGGGTGCCTCTGATACCTCCATTAAAATTGACTCTCCTAGGTGGGCCACTGTGACTCACACTTGTAATCTCAGCAGTCTGGGAGGCTGAGGTGGGTGGATTGCTTGAGCTCAGGAGTTCAAGACCAGCCTGAGCAAGAGCAAGACCCTGTCTCTACTAAAAAGTAGAAAAACTAGCTGGGCATTTTGGTGGGCACTTGTAGTCCCAGCTACTCGGGAGGCTGAGGCATGAGGATCACTTGAGCCCAAGAATTTGAGGTTGTTGTGAGCTATGACAACACAGCACTCTACCCAGTGTGACAGAGTGAGGCTCTGTCTCAGAAAAAAAAAAATCAACTCTCCAGGTCTTTACTTATGACCACACGTGATATAAAACTATGGTTTTCTCCTCTTTTAAACAGAGCATATTCTTCTAAAATGGGTCTTTTGAAACTATAAGCAGTTGCTAACTTATAAAAATCAAACGGAGATACATAGATGATTGCCATCCTTCTCTCTCCCAATATCTGCAACAGAGTCTCTGTTGCTACTTCGGTGGTTGTCTTTGGTTGTTACTGTTTTTGAAGAATCTGTGTTTCCAGAGGTGGAAAAGGGAAGAATCTGTCAAAGCAGGAAGTGCACGGGGGAGATGACCCTCCGACCGACTCCAGGAAGGCTGACATGCCTCCCATTGGGCAATTACTCAGAGATATCGCCACCAGCCCCCACCCCTGCCACCTAAAATCTTCATCCCGCTTTCTGAAACTCCTAGACATGACATCCAATTCACTGAGTACGTGATTCTGAGACGGTTAGAGAGCTTTCAGCTATACATGAACCACTTGTACAATCAGGCTGCTCTTCCCACCTCTGAGCTTCCATCTAACACACTGAGTTAGGAGCTTTCACGGAGTAGGGTTTGGGAAAAGACTCCAAAGCAAAGAAAATGTGGGCTATAAGTGAGGAGCAAGGCAGGCCTGGACCAGATATTACCATAGAATAAGGTAGCATCAAAGTCCTCTGTGCATGAAATCCTAGAAGAGGGAGAAGAGTTCAGATAAAAAGTGCTCAAGGGATAAGAAGGTATTACAAATAAGTGTCATTTTTTAAGTATGCCTCATGTGAATCCAGCACCAAGAGAAGTGGATAAAACTCCGTTCCTTTCTCTGGAATATTTCTAAAATTCAGAATCTAAGTATATTAGTCAGGGTTCTCTGGAGAAACAACCACTAAGGTGTCTGTGTGCGTGTGTGTGCGTGTGTGTGTGTGTGTGTGTGTGTGTGTGTGTTCTTACATACAAAGAGATTTATTGTAAACAATTATCTCTCTTGATTATGGAGGCTGACAAGACCTTCAGGGTGACTGGCAAAGCTGGAGATCCAGAAGAGCCAATGGTATTTTCCAGTCCAAAGGCTGGAAGTCTCAAGACCCGAGAGGAGCTGGTGTTTCAGTTTGAGTCTGGAAGGCAGGAAAAAGCCAATATCCTAGTGGAAAGTAGTAAGGCAGCAGGAATTCCTTTACTCGGGGGAGGATGAGCCTTTTGTTCTACTCAGGCCTTCAATGACTGGATGAGGCCCGCCCACAGTAGGCAGAGAAATCTATTACTCGGTCTACCAACTTAAAGATTAATCCCATCCAAAAATATTCTCACAGAAATACTTAGAGTAATGTTTTTGCAAATATCTGGGCATCCTATGGCCCAGTCAAGTTGACAAATAAAATCAGCCATAACACTGAGTTAGTCACACAACTCAGTCCATCATGAATTCAG